>PJEM01018020.1:0-20051 GCA_004023845.1 Helogale parvula
AACAACCACCCAAAAACCAAAAAAACAAGAATTGTGCATGTCTGGACCAGCTCAGTCCTCCCCTTCTCTTTGAGATTTGTCTAGCTACAAAGAACTCAAGATTTGGTCTCTTTTTCTATGTCTGTGCCATAAGTTCATAAGTTTTACAATTGCCAAGTCATATGGCCTGAGGGGCAGGGAGGTGTGCAGGGTCCTGTGGGCTGTGGGGGTTTAGTATTACCGGAGACGGCGTCCGTCCCTGAATGGCACTTAATATTGAACTTTCTCTCTAATAAAGCAGACATGCTATACTTTATCCTACTGACTCTTGAGCCTATTTCTCAATTTTTTCTAAATGTGAGCAGGAATAAAGGTGTGGCATTTTAAAAATCCCTTCTAACTCAAATAGGCATTATTATTGTTTGTACTCTAGAAATGTGAGAAAAGAGAGGCATTGGCGGATTGAGATCTTTGCAATATGATTACTTTACACTGTAAGTGTAGTTTTGCCTGTGTATCAGCTATTCCCCCTTCTTCTGGTATCAACAGCTTGATTTTACTTGGAATTTTCTCTGTATGCTTGATAGGGGCAAGGCTGACTCACCCCTGCCCGCAGGGGTAGGAAACCTCAGGGCTGGCCAGTCAGGGCAGCAGAGCCACCTGGATACTGTGATTGGTTCAGGAATGAGCACATGGTACAAGATCACTAAGCTAGAGTGGATTAAGCTTGATTCAGCATAACATTTGGGAGAGTCTTCCCAGCTGAGTCACCAAGAGGAAGACCCAGAAAATCGGAGCTGCTGGCAGCCATCTTGTCACCAGAGGAGAGTGTGTATAGAGCCTGAAGAAAGGAAAGGAATATAATGGTTGTTTGCCAGTGATCAATTCATCGTTTCTTAGCCCCAAATTCGACTTTTACTGTCTGCTCTGCAAAAATGTAGATGGGCCCTTAAATATTTTTTCTTTAGTAACTGCCATAATGTTACACTTTGTCAGCGTCTACACATTCCCCAGCATCCTAGGAAGACGAATTCCCAGCAAATTCGGGGGGGAGGGCAGTAACTTTCTAGGACATTCCCCTGAAACATCATGACAGCTACTTGTCCAATCGGTGAAACAGAGCTGTTACCTCTTCAACAAGGTCTGGACCTCAGCTCAGGGTCGGCGGATGGGAAGGGCTGGCTCTTCCTTGGGGACTCTATCCCAGCCCCAGGGGGGAATATGGCTCCTTGTATGTGCTGTTCCTGCATTTTTTAGAATTCTCTTTTTCGAAAGCCAAAAAATAAATTGTTATTCCAATCCTCTGTGATAGTAATAATTCTTCAGGTTAAAATTTCCTCGTTCAAATGATCACGTGGCTTGTTTCTCCTGATGGGACACTGAATGACACAGATGGCAAGTGAGACCTAGCCCTGATGGCACTGCCTGGGCCAGGACCCTCCTCTCCCTCTGGACTCTTCAATTAGTAAATCAGTACTTTTTTTTCTTCCTGTGAGCCATTTTGAGTTGGGTTTCCTGCCTTTGGCAAGTGGAAGAATCTCAATTATGTAAGCCACAAAAGGAGAATGAGCAGTTAAAAAAACAAGAAGTATTTACCCAGAAAACAAAAGTCATCTTCTTAGGAGGTAGTATGAGAACTATTTACATTTTCACTGTGTGAAAGAAGAATTTAAATGTTTTTGCCAAAGGGAGGGCTCAGTTGGTTAAGCGACTGACTTTTGATTTTGGCTCCAGTCATGATCTCAGGTTTGTGAGACCGAGCCCCTCATCAGGATCTGTCCCCCACTCTCTCCCCCCCTAAATTAGTAATTCTACTGAAAAAAAAATGTTAAGGTCAATTTGAATTTTATGACCATAATATAATTTGTCGTCTGATGATCAAATTAGGATCAATGGGTGGAAATTACAGAGACAAAGTCTCCACTCATCATCACGATCTGAGGAAGAACTTTCCAGGAATTCATGGTTCAGAAGTGGAACGCCCGCTGTGAGGGCCCGTCCCAGGAGGTGTTGGGGGACGAGGGGTGATGGCCACTTTCAGGTAGGCCACAGAGGAGATTATTGCATTGGGTGGAGAATGCACTCTTTACTTTTTTTTTTTTAATGTTTATTTATTTTTGAGACAGAGCGAGACAGAGCATGAATGGAGGAGGGGCAGAATGAGAGGGAGAGACAATCCAAAGCAGACTCCAGGCTCCAAGCTGTCAGCACAGAGCCTGATGTGGGGCCCAAACTCACGAACTGTGAGAGCATGACCTGAGCCGAAGTTGGACGCTCAACTGACTGAGTCACCCAGGTGACCTGAGAAAGCATTCAATGAACCGAAAGGTCTTGTCCAAATTTATGATTCAACTATTAAGTTTGTGGAAATTCCTTAGTCTAAATCCTATTAGCCCTGGTGAAGAGAAAACCAGACAAGGGCCACATTGTATGTTACGTGAATCACTTGGGATTGGAGCTTTGGGTTCTGCCAGATGCTATCATCAGATGCAGAGAAAATGGGCCAAGTTACCAGATAAGGGTGTTTAAATACACTTCTCTGCCCTGCTAAGAACACAATATATTGCATGAAAAACAGGAAAGCAATTACTATAAATAAAATCAGTCTGAATATAAGCATATTAAACACTTGGCTTTGATTTGGCTTAAGCGTATTTACCTGACTCAGATTGCTTAAGTGAGTAGGTAACTGAAAAGTGATCCAAGATCCGGCTTCACCTACAGTATATGGAACATTAAGCTGGGAGGCAGCCAACATTCACTTTATTCCTGCTTTTTCTAGTGACCTTGGGGAGAGGCAGGGAGGGGTGGAAGAGAAGAAGAAAAAGAACTCGGCTTTGCAGAACTTTGGCTTGTCCAAGTCCAAGAATCAACAGACAACAATAGCTGTGCCTACATTACAGAATACATTAAAGTGAAACAGGAAATGTCTACAAAAATAGAAAACAATGTATTCTTCTATGGACATAATTGATACAGTGACTCAGAAGATTTTTTTAATGCAAAGATTTCTGGTCATAAATTATACTGAAAGCTGCATTATTTGGCCAATATTTCCCAACACCTTCTGAATTAATATAGCTTTTAAAAATATCTGATCCCAAACTAGTTAGTTCTAGCATACAGTGTAACTTGGTTTAACATACACCAAAAAAAACACAGAAAGTGAAACTAAAACCTATAGAAAATCAGTAACTAGTATACTCAAAGGTATAAGATATTCAGAAAGTCAGAGGCATCTGACCTTGTAGGGAGTAGTCCTCTAAACCAAACATTTCAGCAAATCAGACCATTTCCTTTTTGCTATCAATAATTTTTGTTTTCTTTTCTTTAAGAGGAAAAATAAATCCAACCACAGCTCCATCACAGTTTTTGTAGAGGCAAACTTGCTTAAAGTTTAATTACTTGCTTTGTCCCTTCTGTTTACTATTGTTCTCTCAATTTATTTTTTGCATGTCAACCACATCCTGAGGAGGAAATCACTTTTAAAACACAATTCTTACAGATATCCTCATTTTGGAGACTTTTTGCAATTGCTGATTTATTTCTCACACAGCGTGAGGAACAACAGGAATTGATTAGGAGCCAAGAAGGGTAGGGCCTGCCTCTGGATGGAGCCTTTACAATGTAGCTTCCCTGATTGGTTAAAATCAGTTTCTAGATCAGACAGGCTCATCTACACTCAATTGATCCTAATGCTTTATGTATGACTGAGGGGATGATTCTCTGCAGCCCAGACCAATGCAGAAGAGCCCAGACATACTCCTGGCATCTCACGGGGAGAGGGTTTGGGAAAGTACATTTGTAGATATTCTCCAGAAGCCTAACGCAATGAAAGGGGTACCAGAGAAAGCATTGAAGCCAAACTTCTACTAATGGAAGATTAATTATTTTATAGGCACTTCAGGTGCCCAATTATAGGAAACACTTTAGAGATGAGACAGTGGAAATGGGATGGTTAGGAATGAGAATCAAACACCAGGGAGGGGTGAGTGGCTCCAGGAAGCCCCAGTGAGAAAGCTTGGGCTCTGTAACTTGGGTAGAACATTCAAGAGGCTGGTCTCCAGGGACCATCACTACAGGACCTCTCCTCTGCAGTTAGGACAGGGAAAGTACTAGGAACTCTTCATCGTCAACTCCTGGCATGAAGCGTAGTTTTTGGTCAGGTAGGGGAAGTCATGGAGTGGAGAGAATGTGCAGGCAGGGATGGTGAGCATGGCCATTTTTGTTTGGCCAGCCGGAAGCCCAGGAGACTGGTGGTGACCTACAAGAAAACACCTTGAGAGCAAAGCCAGCTTCCAAAGAAACTAGATTTCTCTGGATTGGGGTGGTGCCCCCATCACATTGGCAAATAAGAGGAGAGGCCACAATGGTAGTGAAGACTTAGAAGTCTGCACCATGGAGGACAGATCTAGCTGAAACCTACTATGAGCAATGGCTTGTTTTCATATGCTTGGAACATGGCTGATGCAGCGTGTGTGTCTTTTCTAAGGTTTAAAGGAAAATGGTACTTCCTTTTATAGTGTGTGGTCTTGGGGACGGTTTGGCTTTTTGGGAAATGAAACCCTAGGAGGAAACAGGCCTTTAAGATTCAGGGATTTTACCTCACCTTTGCCACAACTGTCCATCTTGCTCTTTCCCTTAGGAGAGGTGCTCTAGACCCGGGGAAGACCATACCTGGTGCCTGCCCCACACAAGTCCCGACCCCACACCAAATATTCCATTCACCCCATAATGAAGGAGCCAAGGGGTTGTGGGAGGGGGCTGGGGCCTCCAAAGGAAGACTGTCCTGTTTTTCTAGTCTCGTGTCACAACTGAAAACTTTCCTTCCTGGTAAGTGTTTTAGGTTAAAAGTAACCACCACCCAGGTTTTCCTGCATTTAGTCTAAATCTGGTTCCAAAAAAAATGATGGAAGAGAGGCCAAAAATTTCATAACTCTCCCAGGAAAGATAGTGTTATAGGAAACTGTGGGCTCCTTTATGTTTTATAATCCTTTCCTTTTCTATGTAAATAATTACCCTGGGAATAAAATGTACAATGTTGGCACAGGTGTTTATCTTGCTAAGATGGTCTCAGAAAATTCACTTAGATTAGGTGAGTGTTTTTCTTTTGTTTCTGTTCTAACAAGTGTAGCTTCTTTATCGAAGTCAAACAAGAAGAACCATGTGACGGCATGAATCTTGTTTTGCCAAAAAGATTCCAACAGCGGTTGATTTTATGGAGTTAAACATTCTACAGAATGTCGCCTACTCACAAAACTTTAAGTATGCATGTGGACAATTTTAAAAGAAAATGGAAAAAAAAGGGAAGAAACACTCATATAGAATATATTGTAAAATGACATAGGCAAGACAATTAATGAGGATACAATATGAATTAAAAAGAGCAGGGCACAAAACTCTCTATACAGTATAATTATAGTTTTAAATATAAACTGTGTGTTCAACTAAAATCATAGAGACAGAGAGTAGAATGGTGGCTGCCAGGGGCTGAGGGAGGGGCGAATGAGGGCTAGTGATTAAGGGGCACAGAGTTCCGGTGTTCTGAGAAGTGTTCTGGAGATGCGTGGTGGTGATATCTGCACGACAGTGTGAAGGTACTTAATGCCACTAAAATGCACACTGAAAACCGAGTAAAATGATACATTTTATGTTATTTGTATTTTACTATAGTTTTTAAACATTACATATTCAATTTTTAAAACTAGAAGAAAATGCAACAAAATACCAGGAAAAATACTCCTGATCTCAGTTCAGGTCATGATTCCACGGTTTGTGAGATTGAGCCCCGAGACGGGCTCTGTGCTGACAACCCAAGCCTGCTCGGGATTCTCTCTCTCCCTCTCTCTCCTTCTCCTCCACATGCACACTCACTTTCTCTTAAAATAAATAAACTTAAGAAAAAAAATTTTAAACACCTCTCTTCAAATTCCAGTTTTCTCAGATTTCTCAAATTATCAGTTTGCTTTACAACTTCCTCAAGACTTCTCAAGCACAGCTACTAGATTTTCTTCTTCTTGGGACACAATCCGTCCCATTAAGATTTTGCAGAATTAGGAAATCATATATTTCAAATATTCCAACAGAGTTCAATTTTGGTCTCATACCCAGAACACCAATATTTAACTCAAAAGTGCGGCCACTGCACTTCTGAGGTTTTTCAGCTGCCCCACAGCCATCGCTCACCCAGTTTTCTCTGCATTTTCTCCCTCTGTGGTCTAAAAAGCTGTGGTAGATGAGGTTTCACACCTTCCCCCCTGACTGCAGTCAGTTCATTGTTTCTTTGTTCAGTGCTCTATACACCTCTTCCCAATTCTGAACACTCAAGATGTAGCCATGGACACTAATTTTAATTTTTAAATCTGTTAAGAAATTCACTCTGGGGAAGCAGAAGAGATTCTATATCAGAATGCCCCCATTAAGGCATCAGATGCTCTCACCTGTATGAAACCTTTTATAAACAAGGAGCTGTAGGAAATAAAGGACCCCCTCTCACCTTTTAAATCTTTCATAGCAACTGCAGACAACGGGATTCAGAACCCACCAGAAATCTCTCTCAGACACCTGCAACAGCAGCCTCTTTTCCAGCCTAGCTCCAGACTTCAGAAAACAAAGCAGGTCTGTCCACCATCCTTTGTCCCAGTCAAGGACTTGAGTTCAGAAAACAAACTAGGTCCTGGTAATGAGAGCTGCCCTCAAGATCCTTAACAAGCAACAGGTGAGTTGCCACTTAGCAGGGTTTTCCAAAGCACATTACGGTTATCAGATCCGAGGCATCCCAGTCCGTGACTTTAAATTCTAGAAATTAGTTTTTTTAGGAGCACAGTGACTTCTAAAAGCTTACTTTTCAACTACGAGTCAACAATATAGGTAAATGATGGATTGTGCACAATTATTTAAATGACTATCTAGTATTCTATATCTTCTGTTGAACCTTTAGGCTTTCCCATTTTTTTCCTTTTACCAATTAATGACACCATTATCAATAAGCAGTAATTCTTTATTTTTATTGGGAGCTCCCCTTGCGTGTAATGTGCCTGTTATCTAAGCTCATGTTGTATATATGTGAATAGTTCACTCTAACATCCCTGTATATTAAAGGATGTGCTATGTGTTTTGCAGGCCAGATTTACCTACTCTGTTCACATTGGCTTTCTCTCTGACACGGATTGTCATTTGGAGACCCTGGTGACCTCACTGTCTAGGATGGAACCTAGAACTGTCTTTAAATCATAATTGGTAATTTGTTTCACCTCCAGGCATGCTATTCTGTTCATAACAACAACAAATATAGTGATTCCATTAATAACAATAACAGTAACAACTATCACTTGAGGTTGTCCTAATGACAGGCCCAATTATTAAGTCAGTTACTTCTGTCAACCTTGTGAGGTCGGTATATTAGTATTGTTGGATAACTTGTAAGGATAGCGACATAGTTTACACATCTAATGACTGGTCAGCCCATGATGTGAACCCAGGCATCGGGCTCAGAATCATGCCGTTACGTCTAATCTGAAGACGCTATACAAAGTTGGGGAAGTCTCTGTGGGTATTTGAGGGAACTACCGAAGATTTTTGCAAATGAGCAATCCTGGCAAATTCTTATTCTTATGATAAGCCTCAGCGAATATCCTTACCTGTCTTTTTCATTTAATTGTTGATGTTCTGGGGTTTCTTCAACACTTTAATTGTGTTTGCGTACACCGTGTTTATCATACTGTGTCTATTTACCCTACCTACTAAATGTGACATCCTGAGTGAAAGGATCCCATATTGTTATTTTAGAAACTTTGATGTTTATTCAAACATGCTTATTCTTTAATTTCCTTATCCATTTAGTGGAAAGAATTTCGCTGCTTTTCCGTGATCTTCATTATTCTCTACGCCAAACCACTGAAGTCAATCCCGTGATCTAAGTGGAAACAATGTGCTTGCTAATGCAAAGCAGCCTGAAGGCACATCCTTCCGTCTAGCCCTAGACTGAGACCCCTCAACTCCTTGTGTATAGAAATGAGACAGCTGCTTCTGTGCTCTGTAAATTCATGTCAGCTGCACAGTGCAGTGCCTGGCTCATCCAGTCACCTGAATGAACTAGCAAGTAGCTCATTGAGCAAGTACTTTCCACCAGGCACTGTTTTAGGCTCTGGGATGATAGCAATGATCAAAACCAAAATCAAAGGTACTGAAGTTCCTGCCCTCATGAAGCTTTCGTCCTAGTATATCACATAATACAATGCCAGCTAGTATAAAGTCTATGATGAAGATGAGGTTGGTGTGACAGATTGAGAGAGGTGGAGAGAGCTCTAGTTGTGAACCCCTACTGTGTACATAGCTGGTACTTCAAGACATTTTGGAATGAAAGCACATTACAGCTCAAGACAGAAATGTAGTCTCCTCTCCTAAGCTAGATCCAACTGTTAGGTTATAATTCTATTCTGAAGGCTGAACATTTGCTTAAGTAACCTATACTTTAAAAAGTAAGTTGGCCTCTAGACCAAGAGGAAACTAGGCCCTTCTAGGAAATATGTGACTTGGATTATAGAACTTTTGCTCATTTACTAAATTCAAACAGAATGAGAGCTTTTAAGATCAAGTTTATATGAATTTTTTAATTAATGAATTCTTAAGATTTCCCTTGGTGGACTACTGAAGACAGATTTATCTTGCTCTGGCATGACCAAGAGAAAAAAAATTGAAGAGTGAGAAATTAGGTATGCCAGGAATGGTCATAACTGGGATGTTATCAAAGTGTACCACAGTCAGAGCTTATGCTTATTTAAAGTCATTCTGTGTCCCGGACTGTCCTCAGATGAGCAGCTTTGAAGTCTGCTGCCCCACTGATTTGTTTGGCTTCGGAGGATGGCCACTAATTAGGATATTATGTATCTAAAGAATGTAGCTCTTTCCAGGCCTCTGTGAGTTCTTAGAACTGTGAACTTTGGAAGGAAATACTGAGATGGGCTTCCTGGCTTGAAAGTTTGGAGAGAGCCCAGCTGGACAGTGACCGCTTCCCCCTGCTGTGTTCTTCCTTTAGCCCCTCCCCCTCTTCATGCCCCGCCTCCCAATAGAAAGGTACTCATCTGCTAGTCTAATCTGCTCCTCTTGTCTTAAGATTTCCTTTCTCGTGGCTCTTTCTTTGGCTTTTTGGGGCGCTATTAAGCCGGCGTCTGGTTTGTTCATTACTTTTATCCTCAGTGCTTCACACAGTGCCTGACATATAGTAGGTGTTCAATAATTGCTCATGGAATTGAATGTGATGAAAGTATCCACTTAAACACTCTTTCAGGAGAAAGATAAATGTCTGTGAGGCTGCATACATACATTATTTTCTCGAAGCGAGGGCTGCAAGCTTAAAGGAAGTGCTACGGCTTGTTGACATTTTAATTCATCCAGTGCGAGGGTGCCAAGGAACGCCAGGTGGCCTGTTCCTGCTTCACAGGCCAGCTCTGTGGCTGTGACAGGAGAGGCGGCTGTCCCGGCCTTGTGTTCCAAGTGCCAGAAGGACAAGCCCATGGCAGGGATTTCCCTTTGAAAGGCATCCGGGCCTCTTCCCGGTTCTGTGCTCTGCCTTTGCCAAGCAAGGGCCTTTACTGATTTTCGCATATCTGCAAAAGAAGATTGAGCAGGCTTTTCCTTTGCAAAATGCGCTTTGGAAATGACAGACTCTACCTTGCCGAAGGTGAGTAATGTCGCTGCTGCTCAACATTACCTCTTTCCTGATTTCTTACCTCTGCTACTGAAAACTCCCCTCCAACCAGTGTAAGAATACCAAGTGTAGGCAGACTTCGAATTGCTTTCCACTGCTCTTGCAGGTGGAAAAGCTTTGCTACTCACTTTCCTTCGGGAACAATTTGAATCTGTTTATTTAAATTTAGAGGACCTGCTTCTCCGTTTTCCAATGAACAGAAAAACCAAAAGTCGCCTCTTTGTTGAAATCCTATGGCTGGTTTTTAGGTCCGCAGAGGGCAAGACTGATCAGCTGGTAACTTCAAAAAACATGGTGAATTAAAGGGATCAGGGATGTGAGTGGAGCAAAATATCGTTTTCTTCTGGTGACTACTAACATTTTAGTCAGTGTCCCATTGTAGGCTATATGGCTGAAGAAAAATTCAAGATCTTGGAAATGTCTCACAGAACATTATGGTAATCAGAGTTTAGAAAAAAGGACCTTTGAAAGTTGGTGTCACTATTATTTCTAATGCAAAAAAAGATGTTGGGAACTGACTTTTTAATAGAGTTTCCTTACAGTGAGGCTTTATAAAGCAAAATCTGTATGGTATGTTTCAATAAAGGAAATAATGTAAAATTAAAAAATATATGGCCCGGGCATGGAGTAATCTTTTTAAGAGATGTCATCCATAACACTGATTCTAGGGAAAATCTCTAGTGCTTTAGCTATTGATTATACTGTTGCATATTGTTTCCATGTCACAAATAACAAATATTCTCCAGTTAGCATTGGTAAGAAGACCATCCCTGAACTGAATGGGTCCAGAAATTCCCACACTGGAGAAGCAAGCAGGTTGAGAAGGAGATGGACTTTAGCTTCCTTCAGAACCAGAATTACATTCCAGCCCAGCCAGCCCATTCCAGCTCTTGTGAACTTGTAGCAGGACCCTATTGGTTCTACATAATCTGTCTGAGTCTTAGTTTCTTCATTTGAGAGCTGAGGTCAATAATACCTTGCAGAGGGATGCTTGATTGGCTCAGTCGATTGAGTGTCTGACTCTTGGTTTTGGTTCAGGTCATGATCCCGGGGTTGTGAGTTCAAGCACCCTGTCGGGCTCTGGCTATTGACATGGAGCCTGCTTGGGATTCTTTCTCTGCCTCTCCTCTGCTCGTGTGCATGCTCTCTCTGTCTCTGTCTCTGTCTCTCTCTCTCTTGATGAATAAATAAACATTAAAAAAGGAATTTTTTTGCAGAATTGCAGAATTTTAGGGTAGTCCCTGGAGTCCACAAAGCTCTAATACTCATGCTTGGCATGCAATAAATGTGCAAAACATGTGGCTATCATGATCTGGGAAACTTCTCATAAAAATGCTATAAACAAGCATCAGGAGAAAATTTTTGGCACTATTTTATACTTATATTCGTGTCAAGATAATTCTCTAGCTCCAAAAATTAAACACAGAAATTATACAGTCTCGTGAAAAGAAATTGCAAAGCAAATGATTTCACATCTTCTATAGGAAAAGAAATTAAATGCCAGAAATAACCAAACAGAGGACCGGAGATTATCAAGGGAGAGTGCAATGGAAGGATAATGAACTTTACAGTGGAGTTGAGGGTATTTGTAAGACACTGATTAATGTGATGTGTCATGGAGTCTTGGTTTGGTAGGGAAGGAAGTAAAAATAGGATGATAGAAAAGGAGAGAGCAGAGAAGTCAAGATCCTGAAGTCTTTGCTGAAATAAAATACAGATATGATGGTAGTAATTGAAATGAAAAGTGGTAGCTTGTGATCAGAGTAGGCCATTGAATTTAAGATTTCATAGGTGGGGGCGCCTGGGTGGCTCAGTCAGTTGAGTGTCCAGCTTCAGCTCAGGTCATGATCTCGCAGTCCATGGATTCGAGCCCTGTGTCAGGTTCTGTGCTGACAGCTCAGAGCCTGGAGCCTGTCTTAGGATTCTGTGTCTCCCTCTCTCTCTGGCCCTCCCCTGCTCATGCTACCTTTCTCTTTCTCTCAAAAATAAATAAAACATTAAAAAATTTTTAAAAAACCCTATTTCATAGGTAGAACAATTCTGGGTGATGACAAGGTTTAGGAGATGGCCAGGGGAAGGATGCTTAAGTGGCATGGAGGGAACATTCTTTTGAGATCACAGAACCAAGACCTTGAAGCTATCCAGGATAATGGCAGGACTTGCTGTGGGAAGGAAGATTGGGCAACGTGCCAAAGGCTCCTTGAATGAGGAAGAGGAATGTCTGGAGGTCAGCACTTCGACATTGACAGAATGTAGTATAAAGGCTAGTTTAGCGTTAACCTGACTGGGTAAAGGAATTGTCATCTGAAGCTGACATTGGGGTCTCTCAACTCCTGCATATAGTTTGTGGAGTGAGGGAGAAGGAATGGCATCTCCTCGGAAGAATGCAAAGGAAAAGTGGTGTCCTTGCAGGGATGAGCTGGGGTTCTAATTAGCCTCAGAAGGTGGAGGGAAGGACCCATTGATGACACGATTATGGGTGAGAGAAATCTTAACACAGAATGAATTTGTAGAGGGCTCACGTAAAGGTTACAGAGAGAAGGGAGCAGTAGGAAGTTGATCAATGGCAAGGGAGCTCAGAGCTCTTTGGGCTTTAGAGTAGGCAAAGAGATGACCAGGGCCAGCAGGGAGTGGGAAGGGCTCACATTTTGGCCATTGGCCAAAGATGATAGGAATCTGGTGCTTGGAAGAACTGGCTGGTTTCAAGTGTCCCAGAGATATGAGTTCAGAAGTCCTTTAGTTGATGGGAGAGCCATGAAGACTCAGGTATTTCTGGAAAAAGGCAGCCTTCCTTCGATTAGAGAGGGTAGATTTTCCCACTGAGGGAAGGACATGGTTAGAGGCACAAGAGGGAGTTTCACACTAGCAAGGACCAATGATTAAGTTCAGTGGGGCTGGGACACAGTGTTTGTGGAAGGGTGACTGGTGGGGCCAGACCATGAGGGCCTTACAGCACCTGCTCAAGTGTTTATAAGCAAAGATGTGCCACGATGAGTTACGTGATGCCAGTGGAGACAGTGACTGAATGCAGACTATGGTGGGGGGGAGCTCCAGAATGCTGAGGCTCTGATCCTTGCTGCACTGACCCCACCCCACCCTAAATAGGAGCAGATTTTTTTGTACATTTTGCTTTTTCAGGACCTATGTAAACATACAAATGTAGTTTCTGTTTGTTATCCTCCCTTTTTGTAAGTGATTATTAACTGCACTAAATCTCTTGTAATTTAACCTAAGACCCCAAACTCACTAGAAACCAAATATATGCACATCATTGAGGCTGCAGTGACCTCACCCCCTGACACGCCTTCAATGAGACACTGTTATTCTTGATTTATAAATGTCTTCATGCCTTGACTTCTTTAATTAAAAATCCAGGGATAAGTAATTCAGACACAAAAGACAGACTATATAAATAAAAGGTTACTGAAATAAAAATCTGAATAGAGACCCAAGGTAGGATTTGAGGGTCTGAAGTCTTACAGGGAACAGTAATGTCACACAGTGACTGTTAGATGTGCCATTCTCAGGGTCATCTGCCATTTGGATGCTTAAACATTCCGATTTACTCTGGGTTTCTCCATGACTGCTCAACAATTAAATATTAACGCATCCCTATTTTATTCCTTTTGCTATTTTGTAATAATAACAGCAAGAGTCTATACAGGTTTGGAAGTTCAGTCATATAGCCCATAAAGGACAGATCATTTTGCTGACCTTATTATCTATCAATTTGTCCTAAGTAACAGAGACTGCTTTTCTTATTCTATGTGTGTGAGATACAACTTTTTAAAAAAATGTTTGTTTATTCTTCAGAGAGAGAAAGAGAGAGACAGAGTGCAAGTGGGGAGGGACAGAGAGAGGGGGAGACACAGAATGTGAAGCAGGCTCCAGGCCCTAAGCTGTCAGCACAGGGCCTGATGCGGGGCTGGAACCCACGAACTGCGAGATCATGATCTGAGCCAAAGTCGGACACTTAACCGACTTAACCGACGTGCTCATTCTCTCTTCTCTCTCAAAATAAATAAACTTTTAAAACCGATGTTAACCATCCAGATACAGGGCCACGTGCTGTTGTCTCCTCATCCCCTCTTTAATTTGGACAGAGCTTGACTTGAAAGTTAATGCTTAGCCAGATCGTCCTGCCTGGCTCCCCAAGCTTGCACCCACAGGCTGGCGAGGGAGAGGCGCCGGGACAGGGGGCCCAGGAAGAAGTCACTGGAGGCTGGGGAGCGGCCCGCCTGGGCAGCGTTTATTCTGTGCTCTCAGGCAGAACGAAGAGGCTGGTGGGGACGCCCGTTACTCATTCACCACTCCCCCTCCGAACTCGGTCTGAATGGGTTCATGTTATTATTTGTTGGCAGATTCTGCCCACGTCCCTTCGGCGTAAACCCTGGCTTCTCTGAAGCTGGCTTTGTCTCTCACCCCATTGTTGGGTGAGGGCTGCGTTTCTGCATTTTGAGGCCCTTAAAGAACTTTGCGAAGTAGAAGAGACAAGAAAAGAGGCAGTCACACAGGACACACTGGTTGTACTATTCTTACCAGTCCGTCCAATTCCAAGGAACTCCCGCATCTAGAATAGTTAATAAAAGTTAATGTGCAGCTGGGTTCCATTGACCCGATACCTTATCCTAACATGCTGGATAAAGGGCATCCTCAGGAGGGCTCGCGGAACACAGGGATGACAGGGACGACCGCTTTACAGGAAAAATTTATACTTGCAAATAGTATAGTTAAAAAAATAAAAAGCCAATGTAGGCACATTGATTGTGACAAAGATATCACTCTGGTGCCCTGTGTTTATGATGGAGAGAGGGGACACATGGGAACTCTCTGTACTTTCTACTCAATGCTTCTATGAACCTAAGACACTGTAAAGAACAAAGTTCATTAAAACCTAAAAAAAAAAAGCTATGAGATCTCCCTATTCAGAACAGTTTCATAGCCCAACCATTATCCACGTGTATAATGTGGATGAAGTGCGTAAAATTAAAGCTAACAGTAGAGATATACTTTTTATCTTCAGGCAGCAGCTATTTGATGTAGCTTAAAATACAAGTGTTATTTGTATTTTTAATGTTTATTTATTGATTTTGAGAGAAAGAGAGGGAGGGAGGGGCAGAGAGAAAGGGAGAGAGAATCCCAACCAGGTTCTGTGCTGTTAGCACAGAGCCCAATGTGGAGCTCGAACTCACAAATGGTAAGATCATGACCTGAGCTGAAATCAACAGTTGGACGTTCAACTGCATCACCCAGGCACCCCACAAGTATTACAGTTAAAACTGAAAATCTTGGTGGCTCAGTCAGTTAAGTATCTGATTCTTGACTTCAGCTCAGGTTGTGATCTCAGAGTTTGTGGGTTTGAGCCCCACATTGGGCTCTGCACTGATAGCCCAGAGCCTACTTGGGACGCTCTCTCTCTCCCTTTCTTTCTGCCCCTGCCCCGCTCACATGCACTCTCTCAAAAGAAATAAATTAATTTAAAAAACTCTGAAAATCTTAATTTTTTAAATGTTTATTTATTTTTAACATTTATTTATTTTTGAGAGAGAGAGACCGACAGACAGACAGACAGACAGCAGGGGAGGGGCAGAGAGAAAGGGAGACAGAGGATCTGAAGTGGGCTCCAAGCTGACAGCAGACAGCCTGACCCAGAGCTTACACTCATGAACCCTGAGAGCATGACCTGAGCTAAAGTCGGACACTTAACCAATTGAGCCACCCAGGTGTCCCTGGATGGTTAGCATATTTGACGCTGATTTCTTTTTTACAAGATCACCACACTTGAGTTGCAGAAATTATAGTTTCTTCTCCCAAACCACTGGATGTCTTAAAAATTAATAGAAGTGGAATTTGAACCTAGAATGTGAAAGTGACTCAAGAACAAGTTCCCAGAGAGCCCTTTTTAAGTTTATTTATTTATATATTGAGAGAGAAAGAGAGAGCACGTGAGTGAGAGAGAACAAGAGAGAGCCTGTGTGCTAGCGCATGAGCAGGGAAAGGGGCAGAGAAAGAGGGATAGAGAATTTTAAGCAGGCTCTGCTCTGTCAGTGAAGAGACCAATGCAGGACTTGATCCCATGACTCGAGATCACAACCCGAGATCACATTAAGAGTTGGTTGCTCCACTGAGTGAGCCCCCCAGGCATCTTCCCCCCCAGAGAGCCTTCTGATAATCTGTCTGTTAATTTACTAAAAGGGTAGAAAAACATCATAAAAGAAAAGGTAAAGAGGAAATCTTTGTTTTTTCCAAAGGTTTCCATCTTAATGTCTATTGTCAAGTATTATATTTGTCAAGAAATGCATTATAATCTCATTTAAAAAATAATCTGAGGGGCGCCTGTGTGGCTGAGTGGGTTGAATGTCTGACTTTGGTTCAGGCCATGGTCTCGCAGTTTGTGGGTTCAGGTCCTGCGTTGAGCTCTGTGCTGACAGTTGAGAGCTTGGAGCCTGCTTTGGATTCTGTGTCTCCCTCTCTCTCTGCCCCTCCCTTGCTCATGCTCTGTCTCTGTCTCTCTCTCTTTCTCTCTCTCTCTCTCTCAAAAATGAATAAAAACTAAAAATTTTTCTAAAAATAATATGATTAGTGAGCAATTCTCTTGGGGGTAAATTGAATGCCTTCTAGAGTGTCTAAAACGACGGACTGGCAAGTACACTGTTCTCGAAGGTCTGGTGTTGGTTTGTGCTCAACCAGCAGAATAAACTTTGGCAGAAGATACCTCTCTCTCTTTCACTTAGACAAACTGGATATCTGATTTACAGAATTTGGGAAAATCCACCCCCCACCACTTGGGGCTTAAATTGTGGTGCCTGATCTACGGGCTCATCTAACCATGGATGTGAAAGGTTTGACTGAAAAGCTGATTTAAATGCGGGCAACTGAACTTTCCTGGTGCTACAAGAGCTCTCATTTGTTTAGCCCTTACACTCAGGGAGACCCTTTGAATGAGCCTCCTATGGAGTTTACACACAATAGACAATCTTGGCCAAGAGACAGGAAGCCCCCTGCTCAGGCCCCCTGCCTGTGTGTGGAGAGAGGTGGTTCGTCCAGGTTGATCACAACTGAGGGTCCCTCTTTGGAAAAGCCTCCTTCCTATTCTCTAACTACCAGTACCTGCTTTTTTCCCTTCTCAGCTTTCTCCTGTGATACTTCCTCTATGTTTAACTGCTGCAGTAAATGGCTATTAAAGGTTAAACATGAACATGTAAAGCTGTGCCCTCACTCCAGTCTTTCCTACCCCTTTTCTGGTTTATTTTTTCTTCCTTAGCACCTACTATCAACTAACGGCGCTATTTGTTTTGTTTCCACACTTTGTTGTGTCTCTCGCCAGAAGTTCAGCTTTGTGAGGCCAAGGCTTTCTGTTTTGTTTAAAATGTTAGCTCTAGCACTCAGAACAGTGCCTGGCACATAGTAAATGCTCAATAAATATTTGTGGAATGAACAAATAATGGCAGGCCTTATTGTTCAAGCTCCTTTCATACCTCTTAGGGCAGCGTTACTCAGAGTTGCTAAATATGAGAGGAGAGGGGAGAGAGTTGTCATCACGGTCGGCTTCCTGGGTGTGCTCTGTGCAGTCACACAGAGCTGTGTTCAGAAGGGTCCTGGGCTGGACTTAATGTTCTGCTGTCACTGTACCAAAATTCCTAAAATTTTTTTTTTGAACTTCTACTTCATAAGTGAGGTCCAGCCAGACAGTGGAGGATGCACGTGAGAGATAGATGTATGCGATATGAGTGTCCAATGCCGTTCCTCACCATCCTGTTTACATACAATGTTCACGATGCCCTCGGAGCTCAGTGTTTTGGTGGACCCACGATGTACGGGAGTTCAGTGAGACTCAAGCAGGTGCAAGATAAGGTGTGTTGTCTCCACCTGGGTGACCAGAGGCTCTAACAGCCTGGGAGACTGTACATTTTTGTTTGAATCAGAACTTGCTTTGAACACATTCAGAAGGTGAGAAACATGTGAGCAAAGGACTCGTATCGTATCCTTTGGTATTCCTGTTAGTACTCCGATTTGTATTAAGTGAAATAACATTAGCTGAGTTAGTTTTGTACAACATTTCTCATGTGAAGAATGAAATACATATGCAAGTACCAACTCTGAGATAGAAATTTTGTAAAATGCTCTTGTATTTGCGTTTAAAACTGGCATTGCACAATATAAAAATGAACAGTATAATTCATGCTAGTTCTTTTCTTTTTAAAGTTTATTTATTTATTTTGAGAAAGAGCAAGCATGTACAAGCAAGGGTGGGGGGGATACAATCCTAAGCAGGCTCCATGCTGTCAGCACAGAGCCTGACACAGGACTTGATCCCGAAAACTGTGAGATCATGACCTGAGCCAATCATGATCCAGCAGGGTTACCTGACTGAGCCACCCAGGAACCCGAATTCATGCTAATACTTTAAAAGTTTACTTTTCCTTTGCTGAGAACAATGTTAAATAGCAAATAAAAGACACCCATGGAAGAAAGGAAAAAGCTTTATATTTCAGTGCCTTTAAAAGCACCTTTTCCTTGCCTTTCAAACAAAGAATTTACACAAATTATGTAGCTGGACCTCTTTGTCATGGCTGTGGTTGAATACTTCAGTCCCACACTGTCAAATCCTGGGAGTATGTTTCTAAAATAAAACTGTAAGGATAGGAAGCCCAATTCACCAACAGATTGCATTCCACTTTATTTTATAAGCCAGCTGCTTGGAACTTGGCACGTATTTTCTTACAGGAACACTGTTTTGAATAGTGGTCAGTTTGCCAAGCTAGCCCTCAAAAACCTACCGAAGCTGTAACACAGCAGATTGCTTTTGTATATTTGAATGATTGGATTAATGTAGCTGAAGGCTATTAGTGCTGTTTGCCAAGTAGTGCACTGCAGGTTTGCACTGAACAGTTGGGTGGGAATTCTGGCTGGTTCTAGCTGATAGGCTGTGAGTACTGGCAGGTGCCTCTCGGGGCCCGAGCATTTAATGGACAGGGTGAGGCCCTCTGAGGTGCTTCTCCCTGTCTCTTATAGTGACTGGCGATGTTTCAGGGATCACTGCTCCATCAGCCTGGGGCCCGGGGAGAGGATGCCATGGGAGAGAGTCGTTTTGTGGCATGGGCATCACCAGAGCGTAACTTGACTTACTCTGATCACTAAAATCATTAATTAGAGTTCTTGGATTGCAAGAGGTGGAAACCAATTCCAGCTAGTTAAGGCATAAAGGGATGTGTTGGATTCTGGGGCAACTCAGAGCCTTGAAGGAACATCCAGGTCTTAGGCGGCAGAGCATTTTGAGGACTCAGTTATCTATGGGCACATACCAACATAACCCAGCGCCTGTGTTACTCCCCGTAAGAGTCAGATTTCAGGGAGAGAGGGCTGCCTTAGGTTAGTCGGGTCTGCCCCTCTACCAGCCAGGAAGGGGGAACACGACGGACAGGCCCCGTAAAGACTGCCCCCAAAGAAACATGGAGGTGTTTGTTTCCAAAAGCAACAGCTGTCCATCATAACACCACATGGCCACCACTGGGGCAACCTTGGAGGGTGGGTGGAGAGGAAAGCAATGTGAAAGAAATCCTACCCCTGGAACATTATTTCATGGGCTGGGGTCTGTAGCTTGGGGGTGCTGAGACATGCATCATGTCTGAACCTCGCCTTGGCTGCTATGGGCTTTCCTAGCTTTGAGGCCAGTCCTTCTCAACCCTGGCTGCACACCTGGTGGTGCTGGGGGCAAGGTGGGGATGGGGAAAGGAGGAGGTTCTGTAAAAATAACCAATGCCGGGCCTTCTCCCTGAGATTGTGATTCAACTGTCTTGTGAGCCTGGAGATCCGTTTATTAACAGCTCCCTTGGTTAAACAAACATGTAATGAGGATTTCAGAGTGGATCTGCTGAACCTTAACCTTAACCTTAACCTTAACGTTAACCTGGCTAAGCCTCAGCATAAGCACTTGGTCACTGCCTCCCAGAGTTGGGAGGGCTATGTGTGAGGGTGTTCCTCTCTCATAGGTTTATTGCCTGAAAAGTAGTCAAACTGCTTATTCTTTTTCCAGAAACTCAAGATAAGTTTTCTGCAGTGTCTTAGTCCCCCTTCATTTACTGAGTGAAATTTTTTAGGCTTGTTACCAGAGCAAATATACTGAGCCACTCAGTACTCACAGGAGGGGGAGAACAACCAGGAAGATTGGGCTGGAGCTCCTTCATCCTGTTATTTCTTCCCCTGCTGAGGCTGCCTGGTGACCCCTCTAAGGCTCCTCCTACCCCCAGTCCCTGCCTGGAAAATAAAAGGGACAGATAAAAATATTTGAGCTGTGTATCTCCAGGCCGCAACCAAGTGGTGAAGTCACACCCCCGGCCCCTGGTTGCAAACCCTTGCTGAG
>PJEM01018021.1:0-20050 GCA_004023845.1 Helogale parvula
CTTCTTCTTAATCTTATCTTCTCCAATCTGGATGATGAGACATCCTTCAGCATTTTCTTCAGCTCTGGTCAGTGCCACGTATTGCAGTTGCTGGAAATACTTGTTAGGGACCTATTTGACCTATCGTTGGGATGGAGAAACATTTCAGTTGTTGGCACTCACTTCTCCACACAGTCTGGTCTCTTGTTTTCTGTTCTCACAGATCCTCAAGGGAAGTGATACTTCTATGAGTAAAGGTGCTGCTATCTAATGAGACAACCCATTACAGGTGCTGGGCTGAGCAGGGTCAGGGATAAACTTATTTCGTCTTCAAACTAGCCCTATAATGGGTATATAATTTTTAGATAAGAATATGAAGGCTTTGATTTGACCAAAGTCACACAGCTGATCAGAAACTGAGACAGATCCCTGAGCCAGAGCTGCTTGACTCCAATGTCTCTGCCAGCTTTGGTGTTTTCCTTCTATTCTCTTGCTCCAACCTTTGGTGGAGTACTGATGAAAAGTAAATATTTGCAGGATGCCTGGGTGGCTCAGTCGACTAAGCATCTGACTTCAGCTCAGGTCATGATCTCGTGGTTCATGAGTTCGAGCCCTGCATTGGGCTTTGTGCTGACAGCTAGCTCAGAGCCCGGGGACTTTCTTCAGATTCTGTGTGTCTCTCTCTCTGACCCTCCCCTGCTCATGCTCTATCTCTCTCAAAAATAAATAAAACATTTAAAAATTTAAAAAAATAAATATTTGTTAGATAGCACTGGGTGTTATATGGAAACCAACTTGACAATAAACTATATAAAAAAACAATGTAACCAACAGAACATTTTTAGAGTCTGTTAAAGTATGGTTAATGGATGCTCTGTGGAGTCAAGCTAGTTTTCTAACATTAGGGAAAGGTTTCTACCCATCAGGGAAAATCAAGTATTGTGTGCATCAATTGAATGCTATTCCCTGTTGCAGACTCTCTTAGCCCCATCCATAAGCCTCTAGCACTTGCTGTTCCCATCTGCACAGACCAGATGGTTTCCACTGCCCTCACGTTCTTTTACTGACCTGAGAGGAGATGCAAGCCACCTGCCAGTGTAGGGGTGGGCAAGGATGCCAAGGAGCTAGAACACTTGGGAGCAGTCATCAACCAATGCCTAAGAGGGCTTAATGGACAGAGATACCCCTTCTCCTGACCTTCAGTTAGACTTCCTTGTCTCCTAGAGGTTCCCAGGAGAATTTCCATCCATTACTCAGTAAGGATTATCATCCCTGACTCCCCAAGAGTGCCTCCTGGAGTCACTATCTGTACAACACCTGTCTGGGGGAGCCCAACCTAAGATACCAACTACTGAGGGAATAGGATCACAGTGTAGTGTTGGGACTGATAACATGAGGAATAAAAGCACTCCACCTTTCCAGTGTATGTACAAGAATTCTGAGGGCTCAGCCTCAAAGCTCTGACAGGATACTATTTAAAGAAGAGCAATGATCTGAGATGTGGAGAGGACATCTGAATTAATTTGGCAGACACCAGAGTGGACAAGAGGGTTCAGTGACAACCAGTGCTTTAGGCTCTTAAATGAAGAGAACTTCTCTCTCAGTCTCTCCCTTTCCCTCCCCATCTCTGTCTGTCTCTGCCTTCTCTCTCTCTCTCCCACCACGCCTCTCTCCCTCTCCCTCTCTCTCTTTCTCTCTCTCTGTCAGCTGAGGCAGGATTTGTGAGTTCATTCATCCTCCTTATAAGCACACATACTACTTGTTTTTTCTTGCAAGGACCATTAAACATTTAGATTCTCTCTTTTAAAACACACAATATTACATTATAGAAATGATATTGTGTTTCTAATAAAGGAAGACAGATTAGACAATTTTCTACATAAGCAGAAACTAATGTAAACGTCTGCCTTCTTTTCAGGATCTGTGTTCCTTGTCCTATCTTGCCTTTGGCATTGACTTTGAGGTTCTTGGATTGCTCAAGCAAGTACATTAGTTCTCCTTGTAATACTCAGGGCAGTTAATCCTAACTTGTTAAATACTAAAAATCTATGTATGTCATTTAGGTATAATTTTGTAACTGACACGTTGAGTCTCATTCTTTGAACTGATTGTAATGTAATCACCTTATTGTAAATCCTAAGTAGAGGATCTTTGCAGCCAGATATTCAAACAGGAAGCCACAAAGTCAGTTAAGGAAATCTTTTGGTAAAACAAAAAATAAGAACCTGAAAAAAACATCTAGTGATAAAGCAGAAGTGCTTGGTACAATGTCAAAAATTCAGGGATGGAACCACCACCTTGTCCTTCATGAGCATGTGACCTTGAGCAAATCATGCCATGTTTTGGGGTCTTGTTCCCTCAATTGCAACATGACTAGATTGAAAATTCTAAGGCCTGATCAACTCAGTAAATTCATGTTTTTTCAAAACTCTGTAAACTCAAACTTCCTCTTTCGGGAAAACCTTGATGTTCCTTACATCTTTAATGCTATTTTAAATTCCAAGACAAATATAAAATTCTTAAGTATTGATACAAGTTCTGAAGGACAGAGTCTCTGTGCATTGTGCTATGCCCAGGGTGTGAGATTCAGGTGAAACTGCTGCTCCTTTGTTCCTCACATCTCCACATCTGGACAGGATGAAGGTGCAGGGTCAGGCAGGTGATTCACTCTTATTTTTAGAGGGCATTAGCCTGGCCTACACATTCTTGGGCTTGTTGCCATTGTGATGGAGGAGGTGTTCTGGGACACTAGCCATGTGGCACTGAAGGCAACAGGATGTATGATAGGAGCTAAACAAATGTGTTCCCAGCAGTGGTTTCACCATTTTATTTTGAGCCTCCTTTCAGGGACTGATTTAAATTTTTTTTTAAAAAAATGGATATTCTAGAAACTCTTGTTCTAGCAAATGCCAAAAGCAATCAGTTCACCTGTGTAGCGTGCCCACACAAGAAAGGGTTAGCAACAGAGCCCACTTCCTGCCACTCCTCCCTTCAATCTGGCCTGGAGTTTCTTACTTGGGTCTAGGCTCCCAGAGCCTTAGCCGTGGACAGTACAGTGTCTCTAGGGCAAAACTCCTCATCTGATCCTGTTTCTAATGAAAGCTGAAGAAAGAAGGGTTCTCTGGGGATGTTGCTAATGGGCAGGGTCATGATTCATTTAGTGGTTAGGCATGATTCACTTATTAGAAAAGGGGAGTTACCAATTAGCTGTTTCCAACACACCTGCTGTGGGTGGAAAAGAAAGGAATTTACCACATTTTAGGTTTCTGCCTTCTCTTCAACATGCCACAAGACTGTATGATATGTAATAAAGCCCAGACCTCAGGTGGTACGTACCCTTTGCTCTACCTGTAAGTCCTGGATGAGGATCCCAGAGGTCTGAGAAGTAGCAAGAAGTTGGAGACTTATGGAATCTGCACTGAGTCCTGCTCTCTCATGGAATGCTTAACTCTACAGAGGAACAATGGACCTCAACAATAAGTGAGCTGACAGATAGAAAGATTTTTCTCACTTTCAGAATGCAACTTTAGCATAAATCCAGTATGGCAGTGTCTCCCCTTCCCTGCCTGTGCTGCCATAGGTAGTATCCACATTTCACCCCCATGGTGGTGTGACAGCCATAGAGAAAGGATGCACTGGGCAACACCACCACCATCACTCACATGCTGGCCACTCCCATCAGGCTCTTGCCAATGACTATGCTTGGTCATCTGAGCATGTCCTCAGAGACCTGTTGCCTGCAGCCATGTAGACACCTGAAGCTTATGAGATGCACAGGGCAGTCTGTAATGTGAGACTGATTTAGGGATCTTTTTTTCCCCAAAGATATTCCCCTCCATTTCATTTCACCAGTACCCTTGGGACACTAGCCATGTCCTTGCACACTTGCAAGAAATCACTTGTGGGGTCCTGATCTCACCTGCTGGGACAGAAGGCAGTGTTCTGGACTGCAGGAAAAGCACTGTGAATTTTAAGATGCAACGTTTAACTACTGGGCCTGTGTTCTTTTGTGGAAATTGAAGAACCTGAGTAAAAAACTCTTCTGAATCACAGTTTTCTCATCTCTGCACAGTCAGATTCAAATTCCTTTACACAAGATAATAAATTTTTTTCTCCATCAGGCATCCTCTTCATATGATCCCATGAGAATTTAATTCATAAACATAGACCATGCCTGAAATAGAAATAGTTATGATTAGGAAATATTTCAAATCAGCTATTCCTGTCCCTTCTGTTGGCCAACGAAAAATTATCAATATTTTAAAATACTCCAAGAGATTTTGTTTTGAACAATGTAGCTTTCTGGCAAAATGCCAAGATGAATTAGTTGTAAAACATACTCCGAAGTAATTAAAGGAATTGCCTGTCTATGTTATTGTTGATTATAAAGTAAAATTTGAGGGTCATTCTGAAAAATCTTTGATTTTAGTTTTAGTACAATTGAATGAAATTCTTTCTCTTTGACAACATGGGATAGAAAAATAAATAGATGATTAATATCACTTTTTAACTTAAGAAATGATACTCAATTATCTGTTTTCCATAGTAGGAAAACATGCAGCCTCATCACTTAATAGGGACATTAGATATTTAAGATATATGAATATGCAGTAAGAGACAAAACCCATCTATTTTAGATCATCTTTAGATTTTATCTGATAAGTTTGGAGAGAATTCCAGAGCAACTCAGGCCTTTTCCACAGCGGCCAGAGAAGAGGTCAAAATGGTCCCACTATCACTTATTGTTCTTGGTAACTTTATCCCCAGGATGATTAACAAGTGCAGTAATTGTGGAGCAGCATTTTGTGTAACTTACTCTTTTTGTTTTTAATGAACTTCACTGTGAGAGAAGAGGAGCATGGGCTCAAGTTGTATTCAGCTATCCTCAGTATGATGGAAACATGCAAAGAAAGCTTTCTGGGTAACTATTTGAATATGAACTTCATTTTTGCTCACCTTTCCCATTAGAATCATGCACAATGGATAATATCTTGATGTCTCTAAATCTATCCAGGTTATAAAGGATAAAGTTTGCTTCAAAGGCCCAATCACAGTTGTCCCACTATCTGACAGCTCCAATCCAGACAAACTCCAGCTTTCTGTAACCTCACCATTACAGATCCCATCAAAAGCTTCTCCCAGCATCCTCTTACTGATATGTGCAAAGTCCTTCCTGCCCTATAGTCTTCTCAGCTGCAGCAGGCATAAACTTGACTGTGACTCCATTGTAGTGCTTGTGGTCTTTCACTGTAGGGCATGGACAGAGCCAGCCTGCAATGATACTTTTAGAAATTTGGAGCAAAGAGGTGACTAACCCAGGATCAGGTCCTGAGTATGGTGTGGTGGGGGGGGGGGGGCAGTGGGAAAGGAAGCTTAAAAGATCAGGTGGAAGAACGCTCAAGTTGCCTGAGATCACTGGGGAGGAATGCCATGGTTGATTAAGCATCCCTTCTTTATGTTGTCAAATTTCCAAATGCCCCCCTGCTCATGAGAGTTCAATAATTATTTAGTAATGAATGAGAGTCATCAAATAAAAGACTTGATCTTGTGCCTGAGAGATAATATAGCTGATGTGTGTTCCTCAGTACAGTCCTTCCAGCCTCCAAAGAGTTCCCTTTGATTGGATCACATACTGGAGCTCCTGATATTTTTAATGCTCTCAAATTGACCTCTGTTTGGGGCCATCACTGCACTATGATAAGTAATTTCCCCAGGGATGTCACTGGACAATAAAAACAAATTACATGTCTACAAACTTTGTCCATTTGGCCCTGGAAAAGTACAGAGAGATGCATCATTTTCTGTAGGGTCTTATGAGTTAACAGAAGTATTAAAGTATTATCCCTGTCTGTTAGTGAGGGAAAATCATCCCAGCAAAAAAAAAAAATTTTTTATGGTATTTCTTATTACTTTCCTAGAGCTTTAGAACAAAGTTTCTATTCATTTATTTGACGTTCAAATTTTGATGAAATCTATTGCTGGCAGGACATGGGGAAAGGGAAACCTCATCCATGGTTGGTGGGAACATATTGTTAAGTTATTTTTTTGTTGCCTTTTAACCTATGAAAATTCAATGGCTCAGAAATTGTGCTCCTGGGAATCCATATATAGAAATGATACTACCAGGTGACAGAGATATTTTACGTTTAAAATTGTGTTATTGTGGCTTGGGGTTTAATGATAAATTTTTGAAATAAAGCAATACTTCCAATATTGGGGAATAATAGAATAAACAATGGTTTATCACATTGCAAAATTACAGAGTTCTTAAAATGAAACAAAAAGTATAGAACCGTTTCATCCATGTAGAGGAATCTTCATGAAGTATTACTGAAAGAAGGACACCATATCCAAATCAGCATGTGTCAGGTGTCAATTGAAGGCCAAGGCCGTCTGCATGGACAAATATTTATGTGGGAACACATAGCCACATTGTTTGCATAACGTTGGGTGTGCCTATGTATGTGATGAACACATGGACCAAGGAAATTTTTACAAGAGCCATGTGACTGGTAAATTACAAGTAAAAGAGAAGAAAAAAAAAGGAGACATATTAAAAAGAAAAAAACAAACACAAAAGTTGCCCTTTAAAACCTAGAATGTATGCCATGAACCATTTCAATAAAATTTTGTGTATGTAGAAATAGTAATTTTCACAGCCACTCACTAATGCGATATCCATGGCACACTGTCAAGTGAGCAGAGCAATTACATGATAAATTATGATATATTTGATTATAAACAAATGGACACCCCAAATAGCCAAAATAATCTTGGGAAAGAATAAAGTTGGAAGTTTCACATTTACTGATATCAAAACTTACTGTAAATTTGCAATAATCAAAATAGTGTGGACTGACATAAAGACAAACACAGTAACAGAGAAATAAGCCTTCACATATATGGTCAAATAATTTTCAACAGAATTCAAAGACCATTCAATTGGGAAAAGACAGGGTTTTTTTCAACAAATTGTGCTGAAAAAATTAAATATCCATGTGTAAAACAATAAAATTGGGCCTTGCATTATAAATTATACAAAAATTAACTGAAGACCTACATGTAAGAGACTAAAGTATAAAACTCTTAGAAGAGAGGGACCTGGGTGGCTTAATTGGTTAAGTGTCCAACTTTGGCTCAGGTCATGATCTCATGGTTGATGAGTTTGAGCCCCGCATCAGACTCTGTGCTGATAGTTTGGTGTCTGGATCCTGCTTTGGATCCTGTGTCTCCTTCTCTCTCTGCCTTTACTCCACTTACGCTCTCTCTCTGTCTCTCAAAAATAAATAAATGTTAAAAAATAAGTAAAACTCTTAGAAAAAATACAGGGGTTAAGTTTCATGACATTAGACTTGCTATGGATTTCTTGGACATGCATCAGAACCAGGCAACAAAAGAAAATATAGATAAATTGGACTTCATCAAAATTAAAAACGTTTATGCATCAAAGGACACAATCAAGAAAGTAGAAGAGTAATCTACAGAGTGGGAGATAATATTTTCAAATTACATATCTAATAAAGTATTTATGTCCAGAAAATATAAGAACTCCTACAGACCCAAAATAACAACAGACAACATGATGAAAAATGACCCACATACATGAATAGACATTTCTCCAAAGAAGCTATACCAATCATCAATAAGCATATGAAAAGAGGTTCAACATTGCTAGTCATTAGGGAAATACAAGTTATAAACACAACGAAATACTATTCCATTCCCATGAGGATGGATATAGTTGAAAAAAATTAGTAATTAAATAAGTCTTGCAAAGGATGTGGAGAAAGCGGAACCATTGTGTACTGCTTATGGGAATGTAAAATGAGGCAGTTGCTATAGAAAACAGTATGGTGGTTCCTCAAAAAACTAAACATAGAATTACCACATGATCCAGCCTGGATATATTCTCAAAAGAAGTTCACTGCTTTTCAAGCAGCAATTTTTAAAAAAAATAGTTTATTGTCAAAATGGTTTCCATACAACACCCAGTGCTCTTCCCCACAAGTGCCCTCCTCCATCACCACCACCTCTTTTCCCCCCCTCCCCCTTCCCCTTCAACCTTCAGTTCATTTTCAGTATTCAGTAGTCTCTCAAGTTTTGCGTCCCTCTCTCTCCCCAACTCTCTTTCCCTCTTCCCCTCCCCCTGGTCCTCCATTAGGTTTCTCCTGTTCTCCTGTTAGACCTATGAGTGCAAACATATGGTATCTGTCCTTCTCTGCCTGACTTATTTTGCTTAGCATGACACCCTCGAGGTCCATCCACTTACCTACAAATGGCCAGATTTCATTCTTTCTCATGTAATACTCCATTGTATATATGTACCACATTCAAGCAGTGATTTGAACAGATATTTGTACACATATGTTCATAGCAGCCAAAAAATTTACAGTAGCCAAAAGATTGAAACAACCCAAATGTCCACCAATAGCTAATGGATACATGAAGTGTGGTGTATATATACAATAGAATTGATAGAATATTATTCGTTCTTTAAAAAGGAAGAAAATTCTGATACGTGCTACAAAGGGATGAACCCTAAGGATATTGTGCTAATGAAATCAGCCAGTCCCTAAAGTGCAATTACTTCTGATTTCACCTTTATGAAGGGGATCTAGAGAAGTCAAATTCTTACAGACAGAAAGTAGAATGGTGGTTCACAGGGGCTTTGGGGAGGGAGGAGTGGGGAGTTTTGTTTAATTGGAACAAGAGTTTCAGTTTGGGAAGACTAAAGTGTTCTGACATGGATAGTGGTAACGACTGCCCAAGTATATGAATGTCCTAACTGCTACTAAAATACATACTTAAAAATGATTAAAATGGTTAGATTTTGTGTTATGGATATTTTGCCCTAATAAAAGAAAATAGGCCTACAGTGTCTGCATCATGTGTACACAAGCTTGTGTGCTTGACTTAGGAAGGCACTGGGATGGACTGTGTTGGCAGGCTATGTGCTGCCTGAGGGAAGACAATTCTTGTTCAGTGTACAACATTGATTTTGTTTCATTTGCCACAACAAATATTAATTAATTTTATATCTTAAATAAGGAAATTCTCTCTTTTAATGGCAGGGTCACAAGGCACATATACATGCTGATGAAGGGTCAATTTTCCTCTGCCTACTTTAAGAGTTTTCTTAACCCTCCATGACTAACGTTGTAAAGAAGTCTAGCTGTTAAGTGGACTCACCAGTCAAGACTTGGTTTGTTAGCATACTCACCCCAACCTGGGCTCCTGAAGGGTAAAGGAGGATAAAGCTCCCAGCTTCTGTGCATAAACATGGAGCTCAGTGCAGCCCACCCTGATGGTCCAGTCACTTTCACAAGACAGTAGTGTTCTCTACATTCACCTGACATGCAGAAATTGGATGTCAGGGTTTCCATGGCCTCTGGGAAGACAGACCTGACCATTACTGTCAGATAAAATGAGAGACAAGTTCTAAGTTTATGAATAACTGGATCAGAATGCAGGGGATGCCATTTGGTAGAATAAAGTTTCTGTGTGGCAAACGGGAAGCCCAGCCAGGCCTAGGCATAGATGGAGGGGTTGTGAGAAGGATTTGGGGTTGAAACCTGAGTTTCAGATAGATCAATGTGGATTGAGATGAGAGGGAGATTATGTAAATAGTAATAGCACAATGGAAGATCAGGCTCTTGGAAATGTGTTTTTGGTGAGAATGTTGTGATGAAGCAGAATCCACACTGGGGGCACAAGGAAATCAGGCCTTTATCATGTAGGAATCCCCCCCCCCCAAGAAAAATACAAGACCCAAAGAACCCCTTTACACACTTGTTTTCTACTGAGAAGTTTTAAATGTTCTGAGGAGTCTAGGAGGATATGTCTGAGAATATATAAACAAAACAGAAAACCCTATAGCTTGAGAGCAAATATCTCTTGTTTTAAATAATTTAATTTCCAACAAGTTTTATTTCTTTTTTCTCTTGTTTTATCTTTGCTATGGGTACTAACCATTTAGAATAATTGTCCATAATTGTGAAATATGTTATTCAGTAAAAAGGAGAAGGAAGCTATAGGGATATGAAAGAAATATACATGTAAAAAGCTAAGATTTGAAAATGTAAAGGCAATGATCATGTCTGTAAACTAACACAGTGTTTCTCTAACTTGATTGAAATTCATAAATTCTGAAGTTAAAACTAAAAATTATAATCAGGAAATAAATCACATCTATGGCAAAGTTCTCAGAAGCATAGTTTGTTTTCTAGTTATTCTAAGCATTATACTAACTTAAGATATAACATTATGTTCCAACAGTGCAATATTGATTATTTTTCTTGACATGGATTTTAAGAAACTGCATATTTTTATGTCTTATGATCTACCAGGTTTATAATTTTATGTACAAGTATTTGCTGGTATTTTATATCATATGGGGTGCTGTGAGATGTACAAAGAAAGTATGAATGATACTTCCCTCAAGAAGTTCAAGATTCAGAGAAGGAAAAAACTCACAAGTAAAACCTAGCAATTATCTCAGGTCTAAGGAATTACGTAGAGATCCTTTTCTGCCCAGGTGCTCTCACACACCTGCTCTCTGCTCTTCTCCATTACCACCTGAAAAACTGCCTTCCTTTGCAGGTATTTGTAGACAGTACCAAATTCCTAAAGTGCCCGCCTGTCCTTGGCCCCCTTGTTTCTCCTTCTATCAGAGCCCACAAGTGCTCCACACTGATGGCAACTCTAGTGGTTCTCTCTTCAGCTTGCACACTCTGGCTCTTCACAATCAGAATTTCCAAAATCCATGCATTATAGCACATACCCATCCTTTTAGCCAGGGGAAACCCTCCATGGATAACACATGTAGAGAGAGAGTAACCACTGAGGTCAGGAAGGGGTCATGCTACCTTTCTCCTAACCCAAGCAAGCCCCACCCTACTCTCCACCAAATGGATTTGGTAGGTTCACTTGGCCTGACATTTTTGAAGAAGTTGCCATTTTGTGTGAATTGAGGTTGAGATACCCTGGGGATAAATACTGAAGAATATCCACAAAACCATTCCATCTAAAAATGGTGATCTTCTCCCTTCTGACCAATGAAAACCTATGGACAAATACTAGTATTTGAATTAGTTCTTATTTTGCATTTCTGGACATAATAGAAAGGACTGGAAAATCTTAAGCTGAGATCAGAATGGCCTTCAAAGGTACTGGTAGATCCTGAATTCCATTTTCCTAGTTTTCCAAGGTCTTGGAATCACTTTTGGGTATGAAAATTTGATATACTTTTTTTCTGTGTAATTATTTTGATATAATTCAAACTTCTATAAAAAGTGGCAAGGATAATAAAAGGAACTTTTGTTATGTACTTTGCCCAGTTCACCAATTATTTATATTTTGGTCCATTTGCTTTATAATTCACTCAATAAATATGAATATACACATTTGTATATTTATGTATGAGATACAAATAAATATCCATTTACATATTTATATATTTTACGTATGAGAAGTAAATATGTAACATATTTATGCATTCATATGTATGTTTATACATTTATATATTTATATCTCATTAAGATGCAAATATATGTTTATAATATATCTATATATGTGTTAGATCTATATTTATTTATTGCATGGATGTGTATGTGTATATATATTTTCCCCCCCATGCTATTGGAAGGTGACTTAAAGATGTTATGTTTATTTATCCCTGATGACCTCCTAAAGACAAGGGGAACCATAACAGTATAGTTATCAAAATCAGAAAATTTAACATTGGCACAATAATCTCATCCCCAGGTCATGTACACCTTCTGCCAACTGGCACCAATATTTCTGTTAATCTCCCATTGCTGCTGTAATAAATTACCACAAATATATTGGCTAAAACAACACAGACGTATTCAGTTACAATTCTAGAGGTTGGAACTCTAACATCAAGGTGTGGGCCTGATTTTGCTTTTTCTAGAGGTTTCAGGGAAGCATCATTTCCTTGCTTTTCCCACTTCTAGAGTCCACCTACCTTCCTCGGCTCCTGTGGGTGTCCTCCATCACTTTAAACTCTGCACCCTGTCTCATATTGCATTCTCTCACCTTTGATTCTGCTGCCTCCCTCTTACAAAAATACTTGTGATTATATTTGGGGCACATCCAGATAATAAAAGGATAATTTCCTCATCTACAGACTCTTAACTCAATCATGTCTGCAAAATCCCTTCTGCCTCATCAGGTACTGGGATTAGGATGTGAACATCCTTGTGGGCTTATTATTGTTTTTTTTCTCATTTTATTGATTAATAATTGACATACATTGCTGTGTATGTTTAAGATTTACAGCATGATGGTTTCATTTCATATGTTGTGAAATGATTAGCACAATAGGTTCAGCCAACACCCATCACCTCATATGGATATAATAAAAAGAAGGGAAAGAGGAAAGGAAGAAAAGAAAAAAATTCTTATGATGAGAACTGCTAGGATCTACTCTCAAAAAATAAACTATATGCCATACACAGTGTTAACTGTATTATGTTGTGCATTACATTTCTAACACTTATGTGTCTACAACTGGAAGTTTGTATCTCCTTACAGTTCCTTCTCTCCCTACCCTCCACCTTTGGTAACCACAAATCTGATCTTCTTTATTATTTGGTATTTTAATATTTTGGTATTTTTAAAGATTCTACACATAAGTGAGATTGTACAGTATTTATCTTTCAATGCCTGACTTATTTCACTTACCATAATGCCTTTAAGGTTCATCCATGTTGTCTCTCTCTTTTTTTAGTGTTTATTTGTTTTTGAGAGAGAGAGACAGAGTTCAAGCAGTGGGGAGTCAGAAAGAGAGGGAAACACAGTAACTGAAGACAGGCTCCAGGTTATAAGCAAGATATCAGCACAGAGCCTGACATGGGGCTCAAACCCACAACCGTGAGATCATGACCTGAGCTGAAGCCAGACGCTCAACAGACTGAGCCATCCAGGTGCTTCTTATTATTTTTTTTTCCATTTCTCAGTCTGGATAATCTCAATTTGCCTAGCTTAAAGTTTATTGATAATTTTATCTGTAGGCTCAAATTTGCTTGTGAGCAAATTTTTCATTCCAGTTATTATGGTTTTTAATGCCAGAATTTCTATTTGATTCTTTTAAAAATAATTTTAATTTCTTTATTGGTATTATCTATTTAGTGAGCTATATATTCCTCTTACTTTTTTTTTTAGATCTTCAGATATGGTTTCCCTTAGTTCTTTGAATGTATTTAAAAATAGGTTATATAAAGTCTCTTACAGTAAGTATAATGTCTGGGCTTCTTAAAGATTAGTGCTTATTGGCTACTTTTATTTTTCTTGTGTGTAACTAACTTTTCTTGTTCCTTGTATATCATATATTTTGTGTATTGCTGTTGAAAACTGGGTATTGTAAAGAATATAACGGAAGTCAAATTCTTCCATTGTCATATTTTTTAAAATTTCTGTTTGTTATTGTTTATGTTGTTTAGTGATTTTCCTGGACTAATTCTGTAAAGTCTGTATTCTTTGTCATTTGTGGCCTCTGAAGTCTCTGCTTATTTAGCTTCATGGTCAGCTAATGATTAGACAGATATTTCTTTCTTTTTAGAAATTTTTTCATGTTTATTCATTTTTGAGAGATAGAGAGACAGAACACTAGCAGGGGAGGGGCAGAGAGAGAGAGGGAGACACAGAAACTGAAGCAGGTTCCAAGCTCTGAGCTATCAGCACAGAGCCCAATGTGGGGCTTGAACCCACGAACCATGAGATCATGACTGTTGGGGCCCAGTAGGCAAAAAATACCCTCAAACAATATTTGGCCTCCTGGGCCCCACATATGGCTTCTGTTCATCGTATGATTTTCTCATTGCTTTGAAAAAAGGCATATACTTTTAGGCTTTGAATCAACTTGGGTCAGTCAGTGACCTTCCCTCACTTTACTTTCTGGCTCTTTGTCTGCTGTTGGGAGTGAACATAATCCTCAGCCAAAAGATTTGCTTATAAAAGGATCAGCATCTTATCCTTGAATAATTGATGAAGGGCCTTCAGGAATGTATATCTCCTCATAGATTTCTTCAGGTTTATCTTATGTTTAAAACCAGACTATTATTAGGGGATTCCTCTTTCGTAATGACTTAATCCTGTTACTTACTACTGTCCTGATAAGAATGACCTTATCCGGAGCATGTCTTCAAGGACCTTGAACTATGTAACCATTAAAGAAATGATGTAATCACCCATGGTATATAAGACCCTGGCTATCTTAATAAAGTGTGGCTTTACCAACCACCATCCACGTCGTCTGTCTTGTCTGTCTTGTCTGTCATTGTCTGTCATCTTTCTTATAGATATTGCACCAACACCAACCTCCTACTCGGGACCTTTCGACTGGGGTGCGTGGGCTGGTCCCCCGCCCATGACCTGAGCCAAAGTCAGATGCTTAACTGACTGAGCCACGCAGGCACCCCTAGACAGAGATTTCTTTACATGTCTTGAAACAGTAAGTTTTTCAGACTTTACTGAGTGGTTTTATGTATGTGTTGACCATGCCTTCCACACTCTGGCAGGGAGCTTACAACTCTGCCTTCACCTTTATCTCCTGGCTGTGTATATCCTCAAGGTCAGCCAGAGGTAAGAGCTTGGAGCTCACTCAGACATTCCCTGGACATGCACACAGTCTTGAATATGTGCATGATGTTCTAGATTCCAATAATGTGCTGAGGTTTTTCCAAAGCCCCCCATAGATATCTCATTCCTCAGCTTTTCCTTTTAAGATTTTTGTTCAGTTTCTTGTTTTTTTCTAGCTGTATCTCCACCTCAGGAAGTTTTGATGTTAAACAGTTGCAGCCAATTGTTTTCAACAGGCAGTCTGGGAAAAACCTGTTGTAGAAACTTAGCTCCAAGTCATGTCAAATAAAGACAAACACTAAAAGTGGGAATTTTCAGAAAACTGTCAGACCAGTCAGATAATAATGGGGCTATAGACAATGAGGCTATAAAAATAAGATCCTTATCTGTCATTACTTGAGATTTTTTTTTGTTTTGTTTTTTAAATGTAAGTTCTGTGCTCAGTGTGTGGTTTGAACTCACAACCCTGAGATCAATAGTCTCATGCTCTACTAACTGAGCCAGCCAGGCACCCTGAGATTATTTTCTAATTTGAGTAATCTTTTTTAAAATTCTTTTATGTCTTTATTTTATTTTGAGAAAGAGACAAAGAGTGAGTGGAGGAGGGGCAGAGAGAGAGAGAGAGGGAGGGAGACACAGAATCTGAAGCAGGCTCCAGGCTCTGAGCTGTCAGCACAGATCCTGACATGGGATTTGAACCTACAGACTGTGAGATCATGACCTGAGCTGAAGTTAGACGCTCAACTAGCTAAGCCACCCAGGCACTCCAAGTAATTTTCTTTAATATTACTTTGACCTCTATCAGTCATCACTTTGAGGTGGCTTGAAAGAAAGTAAATTTCTATAGAAATGTGATGAGTAACAATGGTAATGATAATACAGCTATATATTCTTTTTTCTTCTTCTTGGAATATTTTTCTCCTTCAGATTTCTAATTAATTTTTATTTTTTATAATATTTTTATACACTCTGGAGAAAGATTTTTTCCCCCAAAATCTCTGCATTGGGGCACTTGGGTGGCTCAGGTGGTTAAGCATCCAATTATTGATTTCAGCTCAGGTCATGAACTCACAGTCATGAAACTGAGCTCCACAGTGTATGGAGACTACTTAAGATTCTTTCTCTTCCTCTCCCTCTGATCCTCCCCTGCTTATGCAAAATTGTGCACTCTTTCTCTTTCTCCTCACCCCTTTCCCCAAAAAACAATGTAAAGATGCCTACATTTATCAAAAGAGGCACCATTGCAGGTTTTCTGAAGAATTAAATTCAAAGAGACACATATGTTGTTTCCCCACCTTTTCTGTGGCCCATTTGGTGCATAATAGTAATATAAGAAAAGAATCACAAATGGAAAGTTCAAATTAATGTTTCTTTCCTACTATGGAAAAATACTTTAAATATTATCTTTCCTACTTGTTTCTGATAAGGTTTTCATATTCATTCTCTGAAAACATGGTTGTGTCTTCTGAAGAGACAGATACCCAATAGTGGTCTCAAGTTTCTAAGTTTCTGGGGTTTTAGGATGAGTAGAGGGACCAATGTGGCTTCCTTTAAAAGACAACGGAATCAGGGAACAATGGTGCAGTTATGCCAAAACCTATTCAACCCATTAGGACAGGAAATTTTATCCATAGCCTCATTATTTTCAGGTTAGCTACTATCATTTTAATGTTGAGAACCAAGGAGATTGTTTTAATTAGATGATGAAAAGTATGGAAAGAAAAGTATTTTTTAACATTAAAGTATGGTTTGGGTGACTTCCTCAAGATACCTGCCTGCCATTTGAAACATATCTGTTGGAACAATTGCTGTAAAATTTTCTCACTTCCTGGCACAAATTAGTTCTTAGGAAGAGAAGCTGAAGTGAAGTTTTGTGTGTGTGTGTGTGTGTGTGTGTGTGTGTGTGTGTGTGTGTCATAAAAAATTCTTTCACTTAGGCTCTTTATCAAGAGCTCTTAAGATGCTAATAAATTTTTGGGGCACCTAGATGCCTCAGTCGGTCGAGTGTCCAGCTTTGGCTCAAGTCATGATCTCACAGTTCCTGGGTTTGAGCTCTGTGTCAAGCTCTGTGAAGACGGCTAGCTCAAAGCCTGGATCCTGCTTCAGATTCTGTGTCTCCCTTTCTCTCTGACCCTCCCCTGCTTACACACACACTCTCTCTCTCTCTCTCTCTCTCTCTCAAAAATAAATTTTAAAAAACATTAAAACATTTTTAAAAATTAAAAAAATGCTAATGATTTCTTAAGATCAAGATGAACCTGCTTAAACATATCTATTCTATTTTTGCCTAAGGAACCATGAAAAGGCAAAGAATCACACAGAAGTGACTTAAGTAGGTGACTTAAGAAGAGGCTTGGGACCATACAGAACTGCACTGGTGGCAGAGCTTCCACATCTAGGGGCCACTTTGCTCTATAATGGCTCAGTTATTGATGATGCTGTTAGAGTCTGAGTGCCCATTTGCTTGTATCAACAGGAATGAATCCGTAACCTGGCCCTTTCCTAAAGATATCCTACCTCTAAATAATGTTTTCCTGAGAATTTATCTGGTTTTATATAGTTATTTTGGCTTTCTAATCTGATCATCAAGCATGTTCTCTTCTGTATTAGAAATAAACTTTGTTAAGACCTCTCAGTAAGGACCTCTAAGGAAATAAAATAGGGAGTATTGACAGGGAGATAGCTCTCTGTTCCTCCACTGACCAGCATCACCCATGACCATATCATATGGATCTGTGGACTTTACTCTACTCCATGGGCCCTGACCATACCAGGCAGCTGTTTCCATCATTTTTTTCCCCTGCTGGACACAAAGGAATGCAAACAAACCTATGTAGAGAATGTCTCACTCTTTAAGAGAATAAAGCTAAAACACACACCTTGAAGTGTTATTGTCAAGTTACAATCATGCAAAACTTCAGGAGGCCATTTTTATATGTGATGAAGATAACATTTGAATACAATGGGTATTTTTTATGTTATTTCAAGATGATCCTAATTAAAGTGTATACCCACTTGTTTTTGAAACTTTTTTAAAATTTGAATGTGGTAGAGGTGTTTATGTGTAGTCATTCTTTCTTTGGTTAAACAAATGTCTGTTGAAAACTAACTTTGACCTAAACCCTCTGGAAAGTGCTGGAAATATCATGCCCAACAGATGATCCTTGCTTTCTCTGAGATCCTAATCTATCTCACAGGCTGCATATAAAATAAGCTACATTGATACAAAACTGTCCTTCAATGAATATATGTAAAATGTGCTATGGGAATACAGATGAGGGGCTCTTTTGATCTGGGTAGATCTAGCATTCAAGAAAGACCCCATGAAGAGTGAACTGGGGTATAAAGGGAGAACATATCTTTTTAGGCTGATGGGCTGGTGTAAATGCAGTCACATTGCAGTGGAAATGCATGAGTTGTTCAGGGAATGGCACACCCTCTGTGTGTTTTTAGATACCTGAAAATTACTATCAGTGGCATGTATGGATCACATATGGATTGGAATCAAGCTAAAAAAGACAGAGAAAAGAAAGAACAGTCTCTACCCTCCCACCATTATCACTACTTTCTGATGTTTTCCCTTCTGTGGTTTCCACCTTCATGGATGTGACCTGGAACTTGCTTCTAACCAGTGAAATGTGGCAAACTTGAAGAGATGTACATGATAACATACATGAAAGCATAGCACTTGTTTGTTTTTGTAAAGTAAGCTGCCACATTGTGACTACCTATGTTGAGAGGCTGAGGAAATGCAGATGGCCTCTAAGAGCTCAAGGTAGCCTCTGGCTGATGTCCAGCAAAAAAACTGAAGCCCTTAATTCTATAGCCTCCAGGTACTAAACTCTGCTAACAGCATGAATGAGCTCAGAGCAGAACTTTTCCCAGTCTAGTGTCACAATGCAACCCTGGCCAACACGTTGATTACAGGCTTGTGTGATTATGACAAGAAAACCTAGCTAATCTGTTCCTGAACTCTAGACCTGCAGAAGCTAAAATAATAAATGTGTCCTTTTAAAAAATCTGACAATTGTGTGAAAATAAATGTGTAGCCATTTTTCCAATCTCCCTAACAACACTTTGCTAAGAAGACATTGACTACAAGCTTTTTCTCTTTCATTTGTCTTCATCTGTAGCAGGAGTACCAACAGCATTCTGAGATTCCTTTCTAGTTTTAGCTTAAATAATAGTGAGGTTTAAAAAAAATAAATGTTGAAAATAAACCCTTGTTGAATTCACGGTACAGGGAATGAGGCTTGGGTACATGTGCAGAGAGTTTAGGTGCTCTTTGGGACCTGTGGTGTGAACCATGGCACCATAGCACTGATGATCACCAAAGTCCCTCATCTAGGCCCAATCTGGCATTATTTTGATTGCTTTAGCCATCACAGATATGCGGTGGCCTTCCTAGGTGGTACCCCGAAGCAGATGGACTCAGCTTTCAGATTTATTAAATGCATAAATCCCTTAGGCCCTTTACAAAATATGACCATCTAATTAAGGGTGCAAAGGAAAGACCTTAATGGAATGATTTAAGCATTCTTACATTTTCAGCCTCACATTCACACATTATGGTGGCCAGACATAAAATGGCCATTGGCTTATTGCCAATTTCAGAGGAACAGATGACATTCCCCTAATTCTTCTCTCTCTGATTGGTTGTCATTTTACTTTATTATTTGCCACTAACCCCACTTTCATTCTTCCTGACTAGAATGAATTCCTTGGCCTTGTTAGTTCCTGGAGACATATTGACTTGTCTGATAACCTGGCTTCTGACTGAAACTATTTTTGTTAATTACCACTTGAATCTTTTTTTTCCTTTTTAATTTTTTTAATATTTAGTTTTTAAAATAGTTTATTGTCAAATTGATTTTCATATAACATCCAGTGCTTCTCCCCACAAGTGCCCTCCTCCATTACCTCCACCTCTCTTCCCCCATCACTCCCCCTTCAACCCTCAGTTCGTTTTCAGTATTTATTTATTTTTTTGTTTATTTTTTAGCATAACACTATTTATTTTTTTAACATATGCAATTATTTTCCGTCATTTACAATACAGTAGTTACAATGACACTCCAAACAGAAAAGCAAAGTAAAACATCAAAACCCCAACTTCTATTTCATGTAATTAGACTTATACAGAAATTAGAAGGTTAAGTAACAACTAGTTAATCACCTAATTTCACAGCTATTTGAAGTGGCAATCATTATATAGCAGATTATCTATGATACATTTAAGATACATGATACAATTTATTACTTGCCCATAAACTACAACACAGCCTGCTTAATACCTTTCCTTAAATTCCACCTCTATACTACAGTATACTTGAGGTCCATGCAGAAAAGTAGCTACCTTTTATATAGGAAATGGATGATTAAGTCTTTGGTGCTGTAAAAGCAACTTCATTTAAACATAACCACCCCCACCACCATAAAAAGAAGAGGAAGAAAAAAAAAAGTAAAGAAA
>PJEM01018022.1:0-20046 GCA_004023845.1 Helogale parvula
GATGCACCTTCTTGCTGAGACAAGGGGTAAACTTTAACCTCCAACTGAACCGGAAGGGATTAAATCGCCATCCCAGTGAAGCCCCAGTCCCACGCCCACTCAGCAGTGTCTATGCAGCTGTTGATTTAGTAGCTTTGTGCTCCTGTGGAAACCGCCCCCCTTACCCCCACCCCCACCCGCAGAGAGAGAGGAAGAGGAGGCAGTAGTCTGTCATTAGGCCAGTCAGGTGCTAACATGGGCTCTGAGGAACAGGGTAGAGAAAGAGTTGTAGACCTTGACAGTACTAGTTACCAATGCCTGAGAAGAAGTCTGGTCTATGCATCGCATATGCTTTATAATATTGTACAATATTCACAATAAATCACAAATTGTACTTGACCTCGCAGTATACTGCAAGGGATATGGCCAGGGTCGGAGAAGCAAAAGATTATGAACTCCATTTTAAAACCTTGAATAAAGACAACATTCTTTTAAATGGCAGTGAGCAATACAGAACACTTTACCCCCCTTGACTGCATGGAAATAATTGCTATTCAAAAATAGAACAAATTTCTATGATGGTTTATTCAATTTTTAAAAACTTCTTAATTTGTTTTAAAATGGAAAGTGAAGGATATAAGGCAGCGACAAAGAAAAAAGCCTACAGACCATCAGCAGGCTGCCTTCATTAATATGACACACTGGACGCTATCAACGCTTTATGACCAACATTATTTTAGATCTCAGAGCCTGACCACTGGTAGCTTTGGGGCCACAAAGCTGGGCCTTGCAACCAGGACCTGTTACTCCCAACCTACTGACTCTCACCTGTCCACTCATGAAATGATTTCCAAAGAAATGTTTCGCTCTTTGTTAATTACATGTCACAAAGAAGAGTGTTTCACCCATATTTGGCTTTGGACAAGATAAAAACCTTTATTTACAAGTGTTCCATTCCTTTAAAAATATATACAGAGAAAAGAATGTGGATTAAAATATGATAAAATCATTGGAAACAAAGCCAAATTGTGATTTAAAAACCAAGGAGAAATTGGTGACCCCCAGAAAATCAAAGCCAGTCATAACAGTTACAGGAAGGTCAGGACAAACAGCTTGAAGGAGACCCACACTAAATTTTCCTTGAACCCTTTACCCAGCATTTTGTACCATAAGTTAATAGCCAGTTCAGAAATTACAAGTTCTCGTCTTATTTCTACCTTCCTCACAGAATGGTGAAGTCATTTATTTAATAAGTCTAATACCAGAGAAAGTGACAGTCTTCCTTCAAGAACAGAGCAGGAAAATCACATGCTCAGCGTGGCTGAGAATTCTTTTAGGAATACCATAATTTACGCTGAGAAGCATTGTCGAAGAACATGCACATTTTCTTATAAGCTGTTACCTCAGCTCAAAACAAAATTATACTCCTTTCTGTGTGCAGGGAGCGTCCCTATCCCTTGGGAGGCAGTCAGCTGCCACAGCCTTGTCGTCCACAGGCTGTGCCGACGGCCTTGTTCTCTCTTCTTTACTTCAGAGACACGTGCTTTCCCATTAGACATCAATGAGCCTGAGAGCTGAACAAACCATGGAGAGAGGTGGCCTTGGGAATACAACAGAGAAGAGAAATGGCTGCCCATCATTGTGCCCGGGACCATCGCTAATCTAAGGCTACTAGTTTTAGGATCTTGGCAGTGAATGCTAAATCATGAGTGGCTTTTGAAACCTTTGGGCATTCAAGTTGGTTAATCTTCCCATTTATAAGAGGAAGATTGACACAGTCATTATCTATTTCTGGAAACTATAAGGCAGAAGGAGGGCTGGTGTGAAGTGAATTCTCATGGGGAAGATTTCCCATGGGTGAAGCTGGAAGACTTTGCACTTTTTCCTCCCACCAGGCGTTTGGTACTTCTTGATCCTGTGGGAGTCCCAGAGCCCCCAGGGCTGGCATGCTCTTCTCGGGGGGAACAGGCCTGCTGAGCTTCTCTCAGTTCCCTGGCAATTAAAAGGGGAAAAAAAACCTATATTACTTGATCCTAAATTAAAGAGGATATTTATGATCAAAGCCAACATATAGATTTTTCTTTTTTATTTCAGTATTTATAGAAACAAGCCTGAACTATGCACGGAATAGAAACTTAGCTCCTATGATTATCTTTAAAAATAGCTTGCACACACGTGCTACAACACATGGCAGATTAGGTTTCTTTTTTTTTTTTAATCTTTTTTTAATGTTTATTTCTTTTTGAGAGAGAGAGAGAGACAGAGCATGAGTAGGGAAGAAACAGAAAGAGAGGGAGACACAGAATCCAAGGCAGGCCCCAGGCTCCGAGCTGTCAACACAGAGCCTGGCGCAGGGCTTAAACTCACAAACTGCAAGATGGTGACCTGAACTGAATGAAGTCGGCGCTCAACTGACTGAGCCACCCAGGCACCCCACATTAGGTTTCTTACATCCTACTGATTGGGGTATGAATGATGGTTAAAATTTTTAAAAATAAAAACCAGATAAAGACAACACTAAAAAAGGACTACAAGCCAGTATCTCTAACATAGATGCAAACATTCACAGTAAAATATTAGCAAAACAAATTCAGCAATACATTTAAAAAATCATTCACCACAATCAAGTGATATTTATTCCTGGGTTGTAAGGGTGGTTCAGTATTTGCAAATCAATCAATGAGGCATATCATATCAGTAAGAGAAAGGATAAGTATCCTTCCAGTAAATGCAGAAAAAAGCACTTGACAAAGTACAACATCCATTCATGATAAAAATCCTCAATAAAATAAGTTTAGAAGAAACATATCTCAGCATAATAAAGGCCATCAGTGAAAAACCACAGCTAACACCATTCTTAATGGGGGAAAACTGAGAGCTTTCCCCCTAAGATCAGGAACAAAACAAAGAGGTCCACTCTCACCATTTTTATTTAATATAGTACAGGAAGTCCTAGCCACAGCAATCAGACAACAAAAAGAAATAAAAGGAATCCAAACCATAAGGAAGAACTAAAACTTTCCTATTTGCATATGACATGATACTCTATATAGAAAACCTGAAGGACTCCACCAAAACAAACAAAAAACAAAACAAAACAAAAAAAAAACCTGCGAGAACTGATAAACGAAGTCAGTAAAGTCACACGATACAAAATCAATATGCAGAAATTTGTCGCATTTCTATACACCAACAATGAAGCAGCAAAAAAGAGAAATTAAAAAATTGATCCCATTTACAATTGCATCAAAACCACAAGATACCTAGGAATAAACCTAACCAAAGAGGTGAAAGATCTTTACTCTGAAAACTATAAAACACTGATGAACAAAATGGAAGACAACACAAAGGAATGGAAACACATTCCATGCTCATGGGTTGGAAGAACAAATATTGTGAAATACTTCACATTTTTTCACATTTTTCACATTGCTTTATCTTTCACAGAACTAGAACAGAGAATCCTAAGATTTGTATGGAACCACAGAAGACCCCAAATAGCCAAAGCTACCTTGAAAAAGAAAAGCAAAGCTGGAAGCATCACAATTCCAAATTTCAAGTTATATTACAAAGCTATAACAATTAAAACAGTATGGTACCAGCATAAAAATAGGCACACAGGTCAATGGAATAGAATAGAAATAAACCCACAATTATATAGTCAATTAATCTTCAACAAAGTAGGAGAGGATATCCAATGGGAAAAAGTATCTTCAACAAATGGTATTTGGAAAAACTGAACAGAACATGCAAAAGAATGAAACTGGACCACTTTCTTACACCGTACACAAAAATAAATTCAAAATGGATTAAAGACCTAAATGTGAGACCTAAAATCATAACAATCCTAGAAGAGAACACAAACAGTAACTTCTCTGACATCGGCCATAGCGACTTCTTACCATATAGGTCTCCAGGGGCAAAGGAAACAAAAGCAAAGATAAACTAGGGGACTTCATCAAAATAAAAAGCATCTGCACAGTGAAGGAAAAAATCAACAAAACTGAAAGGCAACTTACTGATGGGAAAAGATATTTGCAAATTACATATCTGATAAAGGATTTATATATTTCCAAAATATATAAAGATTAGGAATCAGCACCCAAAAAAACCAAATAATCCCATCAAAAACGGGCAGAAGATGTGAACAGACATTTCTCCAAAGAAGACATCCAAATGGCTAACAGATTCATCATCAGGGAAATGCAAATCAAACCTACAATGAGACATCACCTTACACCTCCAGAGTAACTAAAATCAAAAACACATGAAACACAAATGTTGGCGAGGATGTGGAGAAGAAGGAACTTTCTTGAACTGTTGGTGGGAATGCAAACTGGTGCAGCCACTCTGGAACACAGTATGGAGGTTTCTTAAAAAGTTAAAAATAAAAGTGCCCTATGAGTCAGCAATTGCATTACTAGGTATTTACCCAAAGAATACAAGAACACTAATTCAAAGGAGTACTTGGCCTCTATGTTTATAGCAGCACTATATACAATAACCAAATTATGGAAGCAGCCCAAATATCCATCAATAGATGAATGAATAAAGGAGATGTGTTATATATACTGGAATATGTCTCAGTCATAAAAAAGAATGAAATCTTACCATTTGCAATGATATGGATGGAGCTCGATGGTATAATGCTAAGCGAAATTAGTCAGTCTTAAAGAGACAAATACCATATGATTTCACTCATGGAATTTAAGAAACACAACAAAGAAGCAAAGGGAAAAAATAAGAGAGAGAGAGAGAGAAAGAGACAAACCAAGGAACAGACTCTTAAATATATGGAACTGATAGTTATCAGGTGGTAGGGGAATGGGTTAAATAGATGATGGAGGTTAAGTAGTGTGCTTGTCTGAATGAGCACAGGGTGATGTATGGAAGTATTAAATTACTTACATTGTACACCTGAAACTATTATATAACACTATAGGTTAACTAACTGGAATTGAAACAATTTTTTAAAGGAAAAAAAGAAATAAAACATAAAAAATAAATGTTAAATAAGGAAACAACCATATATGAAATTCAACAATATATGAAAGCTGCCAGGGGTGTATGAAGCACAACCCATGGGTCAAAGCTGGCCCACACCTGTTTGTTAGAACTCAGCCACGCCCATTTGTTTACATATTGTCTATGGCTGCTTTCACATGACTACAACAGAGCTGAGTCACTGCAACAAAGATAATATGGCCCACAAAGCATATAATATTTACTCTCTAGCTCTTTCCAGAAAAGTTGGCCGATCCCGGGTCTAGACAACTTCAAGAAGGCATCTGCCTCATCTCTGTGGTAGGTCCCCATTACTGTGATGTCTAATGACAGTCACCTGTGCCTCCTCAGTTGGTTTCACAGAATGTGCACAGTACACTTACATACATAATACAAACATATATGTGTGTATGTATATGTATGTATATTATAGGAATATAAGTATTTTTATTTTGTTTATTAGATAGGAAAATAGGACCCAAAACTAGAGCAAAATAATGTCAAGTTGCTGATTAGGAAGAATCCCTGGGAAGAATCCCTGACTAAAGGCTTGGTGTCTCCACAACTCATTGCCAGAAAATCATTTGGGGGACTTTTTAGTCTAATCATTTCAAGATGGATTGTATATCCAAAAGAAGTTGGACTTTTAAGTTTATTTTAAACAAGGACCGTTTTTCATTTTTTATATTTACAGCAGTGCATAGTGTATGTAATAATCACTTAAAAATGCCTTCAGAACTCTTCAAACAGCAGTCCCTGACCTTTATACCAACCCCATCCTGTCTAATTAATTAATTCCCATTTGTTTAATGAAAGAATAGATTTGCTAATGAATGCATGCGTGAATACAAGCTTACATGAATACGTGATCAGACTGCTTTATTTGGATTGGAAAAATACCTCTTCTTCTAAACACGTACCAAGACAGCATGCCTACCTGCCCTTGAAATGTAATGGATTTCTTAAATGGGTCTCTTTCAACTTTAACAATAGGTATCTTTCACTGGATGATCATTCACCAGTTACTTGAACCCTGTTGTCACACAGAATCCCACTAAGGGTTCTTTGCTGGTTGTGTTTCCTCATATTCCTCACTTAGCTTCCTTTACATTAATGAGAATTTTCTCTCTCAAGGAGTCTAATCATAGAGTCTCCCAGCCCCATGCTACAAAGGGCTTCATGCTGCTAATATCTTTGTGAAGAGGAGCCTTTATATTCTAATGTTGGGTTCCACTTGAGTCCACAGAGAAGACACACCAGACCAATCGTATCACTGTATATGTTACATAAATAGAGTCTTCCTAAACTCAAGCATCCAAAATCTATGTTTCCAGGGGTGCCTGTGCAACTCTTGATCTCAGAGTTGTGAGTTCAAGCCCCACATCTGGCCTAGAGCTTACTCAAAATAACCTCTACCTTTCCAGTGCGGCTGTCTTGAACTTTTCCAAGTTAAGCTGATGTTGGAGTTCTTCTGCTTTCCCAAGGGAGGGCCGGAGAACTCGACTTCTGGCCAGAGCTGCTGCAGAAGGTCTCTCCTTTGGGTCACGGTGGATCATGTTCTGTTGACATTGGACCAAAAGGAAGGAAATAGAAGCTTCACTGCCTGGAGAATCTCCCCACCCAAGCCAGCTCCACCCCAGCCTCTGCTGGGGAGCTTTGTGAAACTCTGCTTTTAACTTTGTGGGGGAAGAAGGAAGTGAAAACTTAATCCACCAAGGATGGGAGCATCTTCCCTAGACTCTGGCATCAGTCATCCACACCTTTGACTTGCCTTTAAGTATCCTATGTTAGAGCTGGTTGGGTGCTTAACTAGTCTAATGCCTTAATTTTAAATGGAAGACACTGAGATCCTGAGATAATAAGTGGCTTGTTCAAGTTATTGACAGGACCAAGACTAAAATCCAGGTTACCCAACTCCTAGTTCAGTTTGCTTTCTACCACAACATACTCCTTTTCACTTAAAACTAAGACTACCCCACCATGACAGTATTCCCACAGCATTCATCTTCAGGCAGAGGGTGTCTGTGACCTAAAATGGCTTAAATACAGTAGAAAATAGCTAATTGTTTACAGCAGTTAGCAATGTTGTATAAAGGAGAAAACATTGAACCTTCCATTTGGGGACCAATCTTCAGAGCCAGCTCCTCCATTTACTAAGTAGCCTTGAGCAAATGACTTAACTTTGCAGAAACTCCTTTTCCATTTTTTGATATTTGGAAGAACAATATTCATCTACTGCAGTATTGTGAGAATTACATGAATTAACATACGTGTATTATTAGCACACTGAGCCAGCACAGAAGTATTCAGTATGTATCAACTAAATCTAAGAGCAGTTTACACATGGAAATAGATGATTAGGCTATGCACTAAAGTCCACTGTGAGCAAGGAAGAAGGACACTTTATAACTAAATTTCTAGTTTTCAGGCAAACTATGAAACTCAGATTTAATCCCCGAGAGTAGAGGTCTCTAAAGCTGTCTTAGGAATTCTAAGCAATCCTGTTCTTTAAGCCATGAAGTAAATTTTAAGTATACATTTTGTTTTCCTAGTTTCTCAGTTTCTCAACAGTGTATTTTTCAACATAAGAGCTTCCTTTCCTTGTCCCCACACCTTCTCAGATACCACTAAGTTCAAGTAACAGATAAATTCCTGAACTGACATTATGCCTTTTTCCAATAGTGCATATGATTGGTGGTGATGCCCATTATTCATCAATAAAGTAGCTTATGTCTTCTTCTATATATTAAAAATTCAAATTTTTTTCATAGTATCACCACTACCAATGGCAATAGTTAAAACTCTAAAATAAGAGCAAAAAGACGAGGTTTGATTTTAGAGTTAATCCATTATCAAAGGTAAGACTACAAGTCCAGGAACTGCTCTGAGCCTTGGTTTCCTGAATTGCCTACCTTAACAGGGTTGTTGGGAAGGGCAGGAAAAAAATGTAACAGGATATTAAACTAGAATAGAAAAGGCCTTATGATATTCTCTAAGTTTCCTGGAGAAGCTTTCAATCTATCCTAGGTCTTTTCTGGGCTTCGGGATCATGCTTCCTTTTTTCCTCCACCAATGGCACTACCAGCATCTCCTTTCCCCTTTCCCCACCTCCTTGCCATTACATTGTTAAAAAACAGACATTTCTATCTCCTCTTCATCTCATAAGAGATACCACCTTGAGTAGATGGCAAAATTCTTCTGAGAGCTCCTGAGGAATGACCGGAAGTTTGCCCTCACGGATATGATGCCACTTGGCACCGTTGGTGGGTAACGACTCTGCTCCTGCAGCGACTGCAATGGTTAATCCCAAGGCAAATATGTCTGCTTTGGGAAGATGCTGATAATCCTTCAAAACAGAAGACAGGAAAGCCAGTTACTTTGCTAAGTGAATTGAGTCTAAACTTAAGACAACTGTTAAGAGAGATTCACTGAGTGGATAGTAGCTTAAACAGACACAATGGGCAAGGTCACATTTGCTGTGGCTAGCGGTTTATTTCTAGAGAAGACAGAGGATATGTGCAAATCCACCTGATTCGCACTGCTGTGCCCTGGAGAGTTTATCTTAGTGCCGTTTTGTTCTGTCAGGCTCAAAGAGGCTCCAAGCAGAGCTGAGCTGGTCGCAGATAAGATCATCCTGGAAGGAGTTAAATCCTTCCTAGCCCTGCCTCTGCAGACATCCTAGAAGGTAGACAATAACCAAAGGTCATTTCGCCAGAGCTGGTGGTGCTGTCAAAAGGAGGATAGCCTGATAAAGGTGGGTTGAACCAATAAAGGCTTCCTTTCTACTAGGGAGTTCATTAATTTAGGAATTCTAAGAAAGACTAGCAACAGTAAAGGACCTTTATAAAGAACAGCAAAAATAGTGATTAATCCATGATTGAACCAGTTTTGCTCATGCTTTTTTTTTTTTTTTTGAAAAATCTCTCTTATCCTTACTCTCAATTCTGAATAGGAAAAGAGATAATGTAAATTTTAATTATAAATGTATATGTTTCATTTCTTGCTCTGCGAACCTTCATTTGAGAGTCAAAGGATTCAATGAATTATAAAACATCCTGCTTCCCTGATCTTTACCTCTTGTAAAATCTCATTAGCCAGGAAGCGACTATCTCCCTCCTCTACTTTCGGTTTGCTTATTGATGTCACATGACCTAAGTCACCTAAGAAAAAGAAAGAAAGAAAGCCTTTTAAAAGCATGTCTTTAAACCTGGAATAAATGAGAGTCATCAGTATAAATTTTACAAGACGATAATACACAGGTCAGGGTTTAAGGCAGACTCACCAATTTTATACATCACATTGGCAGAGAGAAACCAATCAGCTTCATTTTCAATCTCTTCTGGGGCTACAGGAGAATTACTTTGCGTCTTATGACAAATGAAGATGTTGCCTAAGTGAATACAGAATTGACGTAAGAAATGACTCCTAAGCTTTACTACCCCCAAAGAGTCTTTTCTGTATTTGACATTCCGACCACCCTCCTTTCCTCCTCTTCTGAGTATGTGTAACAAGACTACAAAGGTTTCTTATCGTCCATGGAATTCTGAACAGCTCAGTAGTTAAGAATACCTATTTTAAGTGAAACTGACCTCAGACACACCCCATCTTCTGAAGAGACTGGTGGCCTCAAAGCAAAGAAAGAAGCGCCCCCCCCCCAAATGGTAACATTTCCCTGAGTTTTACATTATTGAGTGCCGAAACTATTCATTTCTGTTCACTTTAGTCGGTGCTGAATTCGAAAGAATATATATAGCAGTAGTAAGCACATTCAGGATGTAGCCAATGTTTTCATACTTTGGCTCTGCTACCTGGGAAGGAGTCTTTTCTCTCTCTCTGTCCCCTGGCCCTAGGGGGGAAATGGGTAAAGATGTTTAACTAAAATTTTCAGGGAAACACATGAAAGAAAGTGATTTTGCCAGCAAACAGCATCTTCAACACTTAGTAGGTACCCAGGCACCAACTGTCACACACTGGGGAAAGAACTAAATCTGGCCAAAGGGGCAGGAGCAGAGGGGAGCCATACTGACTAGGTTTGATGTCCAAGTGCACCATGCCAGAGTTGTGGATGTACTTCAACCCAAGGGAAATCTGAAGAAGGATGTCCTTGAGCTTTGGCTCTTGGAAATGATTGCCAGACTTCATGTTTTCAGATATGGCAGCCTGCAAACTCCCACCTGGGAATGAACAACAGAGAGCAGCCCCCACAGAATGGGGAGAAGGTATGAATCTTAATAGACGGAAGCATGGTGAACATTCAGTAAATGCCTCTTGAATAAGCTCAGTCCAGGAAATCTAGATTATTGTCTAAATAACATAGTAATATCTGCCCCCTGTCTGTCTATACCACAGACATACTGGAAAGAATTACAGGACTTTTAAAGAAAAAGAACAAAATGACATACCCCAGGTATCCAGTATGTGGTTCCATTGCCTTGAGTATGCCCCAACTAAGACGCTAAAAGTGCTACCTGATTATTCAGCAGAAGGCCAAATAGCTACTATTGGTGTTGATGTTTAGTTCAGTGTCCAGCTAGTAATTATCGGCCACTAGTAACTTTAATGTAAAGGACTCCAAGTTTAACTTCGATATACACCTAAATCCTATTTGAGCCACAGTATTTGCTGTCATCAACTATAGACTCTTGATTTATCATTGTTATCAGTAAAAAATAGGGCCCGGACTCATGCGACCCCCTAATCTTGTTTGCCCCTGTCCTAAGGTATCAGAATGCTTCTGAACCCTTTATTTCACTAATTTGCATTCATTGGCAGCCTCTTCAGTCAAATTAGAGAGTCCTGGGTCTCACTGGCAGTTAGTGCTCATGTATGTGTCAGCCCTCACATATGTGTCAGAACAGCAGGATCTAAGATGCTAGTGGTATTTCCTAGGAAATCCATTTTTTATAGGATCCTAGTTAATATTCAGTTTAAAGATTGATCTATCATGTTAAAATAATTCAGTTCAGAAAAAAGAAGAATTTCAGCCCTTTTCATAAACACAAAGAGGCCTGGAGTAAAGGGTGCGTCCTTTTTTTTCTAGGAATCTTCTTTAAAAGAGATTCTATGTTCTATAGATGACTGTAGATAGAAAGGAAGAATATGATGACGCTTCTTAAAAACAAAGTCACCTCAAGGCTGTTTGCAGATGAAGTTGTAAGGCGTGGTGAGGAGTAGGAAGCCTGCCCCCAAGGCCCCCATGTCCGCGGGAATTCATTTCCCTACTAGACTGGGTGTTCGTCCGAGACCCCCATCTTATCTGTCCTCACTTTCTCAAGGGCTCACATGCAATCTGCATATTCTGAACGGAAGGTCTATCCTGGCAACAGAGGGAAAGGAAAGACAGAGACAAGGGGCCCATAAAAGGCATGGAAAGAAAGAAGCACCCTAGGGGTACTTGGAATCCTTTAAGATGGTCTTCTAGATTATGAGCAGAGATGTTGCTGATTTTTGAAGAGCTATGGGTATTTAGGAAGGGTAAGTAGACCAGTACTACCAGCACTTTTAGTTACTTAGAAGCCCTGCAGGTAATATTAAAGTTAGCCAAGCAATAATTAACAATAGTAAAAGTTACTGAAAAACATTTACGCAAAAGTGTTAGAATATCTTTATTTTGCTACAGCTAAAGCCCATGGTCTCCCTCTTATTGAGGAACATAATTAACTCTTCTTGGCCAAACAGTATTAAAGGAAGTCTGTGTGGATAGACAGAGCATTACTGAATGCATTATAAACTTCATCCCTCCTAATCTCAGCGATCCTGGAGCCTGAACTCCATAACCCAAGACGCCACCTGGAGATGATGCTGTAACTGCCAGGGTTGTGCCCTAGGAGGCAGCGACCAGCTCCTGACAGCTCTTCTCAAACCATCTTTGTGAGATGAGTTGCCGAATTCTCTTCTTTAGATAAAATATACTTCCCCCACTTGGCATAGGGAAAAAGGAAACTTAAGAAAAATAGATCTAGGCTTTTTTCTGTCTGCTTATGAGGCCTGACAGACACTAAAACAAATAGCAAATGGCTTCCAACACTAAAATGTAAACAGCAGACCAAGAGGACATCCTATCCCTATATTTGTATTCTCAGAATCTTGATTTTATGTTGCTCTCTACAACACAAGCATATTTTCCTGCTGGTAAAGTTATTCCTTGTTTGGTGGGAAAGTGTAACCGATACATGGTGTTGCACAAATGGTGCAGACTTCTGGATGCCACATCGCTAGAACAAGAGGAGCATGCGCTGTAAAAGTTCAGTGACAGAGGCGTCACGAGAAAATGCTGCCTCTAGGGAAAGCATTAGTCGCTCAGTCCTGATTGTTTGGAATCCCGGTGGCTGTGCAATTGATCTACTGCTGGAAAGCCTGCAGGTTTCAGAGGCTGATCCAGAGGTGACGTGTAGAGGACCTTGGCAAGGGTGAGGGCAGAGGAAGGAACATTTGATTGGTGTAGAGCTCAGGAGGGACAGTAGGGGAAATCAGTTAACTGCTGGTCTCTACTAGTTTGATGTAAATTGTCTAAGTCATCTAATTTATCATCTGAGTCAAACCATAACTCTACATGTTCTAGCCCGACTGCTTTGGCAGGCTAGGAGTACAGGGAAAAACGGGGCAGGCATGAGGAGGAAGAGATGAGAAAGAGGGAGAGACAGAGGACTGAGGGAGGAAGGAGTGTAAGGAATCAGGAACTGGCTACTCTGCTACCTTATAAATACTTTGGACTTAACTCTCCTTTATTTAGAGCCACAGGGCAAAGTCTGAACATGGATTATCCATAACTGCAAACAAGACAAGTATAAGGCCATGCTTTATTTTCTGTGATCACTTCACATGTGAAAGCCATATATGTGAATTACATTTGGATAAACCAGAATCACATTTTAGTTGGCAAGTAGGCAGTGAAGTTAGTGGACCACCATGGCAAACAGACCATGATTCCTCCGAATCTATCACATCTTCTTCAAAATCTGCTGCCTGGAAACATCCAAAAACCCTCTGTACACCTCCCACACTTGACTTTGCTGATCCTATTTTCTATTATAGGTCATCTCAGTCCTTACCGTCCACTAGGTCAGACCCATTCCCAACACCATGTTCTTTGCCTGCTAGCTATTCCTCTATTAGGGGTCTTCTCTCCTCTTCTTTAAACTCTGGTAATCCTTCTGCAAGGCATCTTTCAAGTTTTACCTCCTTTATGAGATTTTCTTGGGCTACTCTAATACAACTGTTACTGACTTCTTACTCTGTATCAGGTATTGACACCGTGGGAGCATTTGACCTAGATTGTTCCTATTTTGAGAAATAGTAATATCTACTTAAGAGATAGGAAGTATTACTATCTCTTTACTCAGCAGGATTGACTCCCCAGGGATCACATAACTGGTGTGGAGCAGACCTGGGTTTTAGCCCCACTTCTGCCTGACATTAAAGCCCAGGCCCATTCCACCACACTGTCCTGCCTCTTGCTCACATTCATCTTCTCTGAATGCTTTTTATACATAGCTGCACCATCTGGTTTTGTACCGAATTGTCACGTGTGTATGCACTGTAACCAAGCAAGTGGAACAAAGCTCCTGGAATGACATATCTTATCTCACTTTTAGGGTATAGCTCACCCTAGAACCTAATAGAATGACATGCCTGTAAGAAGGGGTTCAAATGTTGCAACAAACGAGAAGATGGACTTGTAACAGGACCCACCACTCCATCTTTTTCTTTTCAAGCATTTGAAATCTTTACAATGCCCTAAATCTGGTTAAATTTGTTTTGTTTGACTTTCTTGGTTAACTTTTATGACTTGATATTATCTTTGTTAGTAGCTGAAAGTCATGAAAATAAAACCAATCTTGGGGGATGGGAGGGGGAAAAATAGGGAATCTCAGGTTACTGTAAGGAGGAATTAGAAAAAGAAGATTAGGAAAAGTTTCAACTTCTCAATCACAAGGAAAGGGTCCATTTTTTTTATCCTAAAGAGCCTATTAGAAAGAAGGATTTAGGTGAGCTTATTAGAGGGAGAGAGAAAAAAAGTTCACAGTTAAGACTGCAAGGAAATCAGGTTCTAAGGAAACAATAAGGGAAATGCCAGAGCATTATTTTGCATCATATGTGATGCATTTTCTGTGTTTCTACTGTTTCATAACACTGTTTACTTAACCTACTTGTAGATAAAATGGTAAAGCGTTGTCACTGTCCTCAGAAGTCAGGCTGCGCTTACAAACTCAGGGCTATCTGGTGGCGACTAAAATTACTCAAAGACTCTGCCGTTAGAGAAACTTCAGCACGGGTATTCGTGTTGTGGGGGTCGGTTGGGGGGGTGCCGTTATCCAGAATCACCATGGCCAGAATAAAGATCACCACTCGTAAAAGGACAGCAAGCTTCTATTTAATTTAGGACCATTTTCCTGTTTTACCACTGAACACTTTGATGAAAAATATTTCTGAGAATAATATGTAACAATACTGCTGTGTCACCCCCTTAATCACAAATTAAAAATGTGTTAGACCAAAGGACTACATTTTGCGATTTAGGGAGCCCAGAAAAAAAGTTTGGCCAGTTATTTGTATAGGTACGGCCCTGAAAGACCTGCTAGAATAATCTGAAGTCACTGCATTTCATTCCCAGCACTCACCCCATGCTGTAATTCTGGTGAGAACACTAACCCTCAAAAACTAATAATCCCCCAATTCAGGAATCCATTTGAACATTGATCAAAAGTCAGCTGCATACATTTACCACCATTCCCCAAAAATGGTAGACTACCAATGGTAAAGAGGGGGGTGCTTTACCATTCAAACCACCAGACTAGAAGTTTTCTCAGTATTGAGTAAAGTATGAGGGGATTAGTAGCTTCTATGTATCAGCCACACATCAGCTCTGGAAAAAAAATGTGGAATAGCATAAACCTGAAACTCCTTTTCAATGCAACTCCACGTCTCCAGCTCTCTGCTTCCAAGCAAAACCGTAGTACAGACCCTTTAGGTAGGACTGTAAGGCATAAACTACAAGGGGGAAGCAAAGGTTTTTTTTTTCCTGAGGACCTAAAAGTTCATCTCCCTCTCCACTGCTATTAGTCCACATACTTACCGTCGCAGTATTCATTCTGAATGATCATGTGGTCATCTTCTGCCCATGCAGAGTAGTAACGTACCACATGGGGGTGATGCCCGAGTACTGCATGAGCATAAACTTCACGCAAAGCCAAACTCCTAACAGGCAGAAAAGCATCAAGAAAAAAATGAATCAATATACAAATTTTTTAGAGACAAAGTATGAGGCATTATCTTTTTCAATGGTTGTTTATTTTTAAGAGAGGGAGACAGAGAATGAGAGAGAGAGAGGAAGCAGGGGAGGGGCAGAGAGAGAGAGGGAGACACAGAATCCAAAGCAGCCTCCTTCCAGGCTCTGCACTGTGAACACAGAGCTCAACAGGGGGCTTGAACCCACGAAGTGTGAAGATCACGACCTGAGCCGAATGTTTAACTGACTGAGCCACCCAATCACTCCATGATATGAGGCATTATTAACAGTGGCAGAACTTTATTGAGTGCTCACTACTTGCTTACTATTTTACTTCATTTAATTTTCATAACTACTCAGTAAGATAGTGGCAAGGATTAAGGCTTTAGAAAGCCCAGTGACTGGCCCAAAGTCAAGATGGTGATAATAGACCTGAGACCCGAAACTTGGTCATCCTGGTACCAAAATCCATGTTTTTTTTTTCATTGAACATGCCATACATAAAGAGGAGTTTTAGTTTGTTACTTTATTAATGGTAGACATTTTTCAAGTCTTAATTTCACTGTATCACAATTTAAAAAGTATGTTGATGGGCTTAACAAGAGAGCCACTATAGATTGACGGAGGATACTGTGATGGGTCCTCTATTTCCTCTGTGAAGACCAGGCAGTCACTGGAGTCAATACCAGTATGACACAGTCATAGGGACTACAGTCTTGGGACTGTCATTCATATTGATTATGGAATAGGAAATCCAACACAAAAAGTAGAATGTAGTACTTAATGAATGTCAGTATAAAAATGAAGAATTCTAAGGTCCCTAATTTCAGATTTAGCAGATTGAGCATTACATCCCCACAGTTCACAAAAAAACATTGGCTGAATCTGAAAATAAGTGTTTTCCTTTTAAAAAGAGGAACTATTGAACAATTAGTTCTGAGAACAGAATTAAATTTTTTCTTCATTTCCCCTCACTTGTGGTCTTCAAAACATTGATTTCAATAGTCATTATGAATTCAGTAATGAATTCATTATTAATACAAAGTGGAGATGACTGGTGAGTTAACATTAACTTCCTATTTGGCAATATTTCTAATGAATGAAACAGGAAGAGAATCATTCCATAAAATGTATTCATTAAAGCAAAAGCAGGAAGACCAGTGGTAAAAGCCTCAAGAACAATGAAGAAGCACAACATGATTGTTCCCAAATGATAATGGTACGTTTTAGGAAATAACTTATCTCAGACTTGGAAAATTCAGAAAAGCTATAAACGTGAGACCATATTCAATGGAGGGGTAGCAACGGGTATGTTTTTTAATGTCAATGCCATTATTTAAAATGTTCTTGGGCGCCTGCATTGCTCAGTCAGTTTAGTGTCCAATCCTTGGTTTCGACTCAGGTCGTGATCTCCTGGGGCTCTGCGCTGGCAGCCTGGAGCCTGCTTAGGATTCTCTGTCTAGCCTCTCTCTTCCCTTCCCCTACTCATGCTGACTCTGTCTATAAACAAACACACAAACAAACAAACAAACTGAAATGTTTTAACAAGAAACAACTTTCCAAATCCAAGTTTGTACTTCCAGTACATTTCAAAGGTACTTACTCATTTGATGATCCTGCAAGAGGTTTCATGGAACGTTTTATTGCATAAACACATCCATCCAGCCTCTTAATACACTTGTATACTGTACCAAATTCACCAACTCCAATTTTTTCTACCTCCAAAAATTCTTTTTCATAGCGGGAAGCCATGTTAGTTTCTCGTAGAACACATCTCTGGAATATTTTATTAAAAATTAAAATAATTCCTTTTAACATATTATGAGCAATAAATTTAAGGCATATTCCTAAATTTCTCTGTTTTCAGAAAGACTTTCAAAGCAAATCTATTGGATTCTGTGTCGCTATTTTTTTTTATAACACTTATTTACTTTTGAGACAGAGAAAGACAGAGCTCAAGCGCAGGAGGGGCTGAAAGAGAAGGAAACACAGAATCTGAAGCAGGCTCCAGGCTCTGAGCAAGCTGTCAGCACAGGGCCTGACACAGGGCTCGAACTCACAAAAGTGTGAGATCATGACCTGAGCCAAAGCCGGAAGCTCAACTGACCAAGCCACCCAGGCGCCCCTCTGTGTCAGTATTCACAGTAGCGAGACACTCCCAATTGCCAACTACCTCCTTTGTACTTTTTATAACCATCTGTACAACTCTATACTGGCATTTAAAATTTTTTCTTCTTTTTAATTTCTTTTTGGGTTTTTAAAAACTTTTTTAAATTTACATCAAAGTTAGTTAACATATAGTACGATAATGACTTCAGGAGTACATCCCAGTGATTCATCCCCTATGTATAACACCTGGTGCTCATCCCATCAAGTGTCTTCTTTTCGTTTAAAAAAAAAATTAACATTTATTTATTATCAAGAGACAGAGTGGGGGGGGGGGGGCGCGAGACACAGAATCTGAAGCAGACTCCAGGCTCTGAACTGTCAGCACAGAGCCCAACACAGGGCTTGAACTCACAAACTGCAAGATCATGACCTGAGCTGAAGTTGGATGCTTAACTGACTTGAGTCACCGAGGTGCCCCCATCAAAGGTCCTCCTTAATGCCCCTTGCCCATTTAGCCCATCCCCCCACCCAGAATCCCTCTACAACCCTCAGTTTGCTCTCTGTATTTGAGTCTCTTATGTTTTGTCTCCCTCCCTGTTTTTATATTACTTTTGCTTCCCTTCCCTTATGCTCATCTGTTTTGAATCTTAAATTCCACCTATGAGTGATATACTGGCATTTTTTAATAGGTTAAGCCTTTTTCTATGTTATTTCTTTTGTCTGGGATATTCCTCTTCTGAATATGTTTTTAGAGGTGACATGCCTGCTCATAGCAAGAGCTATTGTCCTCAGCTGAAAGAATGGCTGGGATGTGGGTAGAACATTTTAAGTGGGGGGGGGGGGGGGGAAGGACACCACCCTCTGACTCCTGTCTACTTGTCTGACACTCTGGATGCTAATGTTTTCATCTCAAGTTAAGTAAGCTTATTTGTGTTCAATTCGCCTCCTCAAAAATCTTAGTTTGGAGAACAAAATTATCAAATTGATTATCTCAGCTTACCAGCCTAGGTACAGCTCAAGTATCGCTATGACCTCAGCTTGTTGGCTAACTAGCAATGTCACCCACTGCCCAGCTAGTAAATAACCCTAGACACATCACTGAACTCCTTTATTCGATTTCTCATCTAAAGTAAAGGGAGCATGATAGCAATTACTCCTCCGGGTTCTTTTAAGTATCACATGAGAAAACATGCGTGTGTGCACATGTGCGTAACTTCATTCAAGGACAAACACACTGTAAATTCTCAGTAAAGGGTAGCTAAGATGACAGAAATCTCCGCAAATTTATATGACTCTCAATCCAAACTGATTTCCACAAAGTCATCATTTTTCAATGTCCCCATTAGCAAGAATCTTTTCATCTAGCTTTGAGTTTAAGCCATCTTGACTCTTTCTACCTCTTCATTTCAACATCTGATACCAATTAGTGTTCGTTAGGAAGATCTAGAATTTTCATTGCCCTTGGCCAATCTCAAGTTCTGTTTTCTCCATGCCTGGAGTTTCCCAAAGCCCTCTCTCCATCGCTTCGAATAGTAACAAATTTTGTAATAAAAAAATAGTAATCATTTTTGCAAAATGATACCATAGAATCAGACACACCTAATTATCTCCCACAAGGAAGCCAAACTTCTGGTCAGAGGCCCCAAAGCCTTCTACCAATTGCTCGCCCACTACACCTTCCCAGCCTCATCTCAGAGACCAAAATAAGCCAGCTTACCGTCCACATCAGCCCCAAACCTCAAGCCCTCCCGCTTTTATATACTGAATATTGAACATAGGCATGTTGTCATATTACAAACATCATAATGGCAATTTAAAATTCCACTGTGGATTGTAATTTACTTGGCCATTTTTTAATTATTGGACATTTAGTAGGGTTTTTGTTTTTTTGTGGATTTCTTTTGCTATTACAGTTAAGGCTGCAGTACATATCTCTGGTGATAATATTTATAGTATTAATTTCTTAGGCTAGGTTATCAAATGAGGGATGCTACAAAGATTGTGAACACTATTTAAAAATCAATACATAGGCATGACTTTGAGTATATAATGAAAGAAAATGCAAAATGCTTATTGATTCATGATGTGGTTTCATCTTAGCTTGGGCAAACCATGCAGTATTTAATACATAGTAGCAAAATATTTACTTTTGAAGCTTGAAAAGATGTGAGTTCTTTGTGTGCAATCTTTCACTTATGCATGTGAGAGGGTTGTCTTTTTTTTAATGTTTTTACGTTGTAGTACTTGTTTTGCTTGCTGGTGGTGTTTGCTTATTTAATACATTCCATCAAGGACAGAAATTACATGCTTTTTTTTTTGTTTTTTGTTTTTGTTTTTTGTTTTTTTCCCCCTAGGAAGTGTGTCTTGGGTTTTTCCCTTATTATTTCTGTTACTTTTTTTTTCCTCTTCTTTTTTTTTTATTTTTTTTTATTTTTTTTGGTGGTGGGGGTGGTTATGTTTAAATGAAGTTGCTTTTACAACACCAAAGGCTTAATCATCCATTTCCTATATAAAAGGTAGCTACTTTTTTGCATGGACCTCAAGTATATTGTAGTATAGAGGTGGAATTTAAGGAAAGGTATTAAGCAGGCTGTGTTGTAGCTTATGGGCAAGTAATAAATTGTATCATGTATCTTGAATGTATCATAGATAAGCTGCTAAAGAACGATTGCCACTTCAGATAGCTGTGAAATTAGGTGATTAACTAGTTGTTACTTAACCTTCTA
>PJEM01018023.1:0-20024 GCA_004023845.1 Helogale parvula
GCAGGGCTGGGATTTCAGTCACCAGAAACCCAGGAGGCCCAGCAGTCACCTTGGCACGTCCCCTGCCGAGCACCGGAAATGGCTCATCCAGCGCCAGTCACTCTGCGCCCCGAAACCTGATCAATACCGTTGGATGAGTAACTGAAAGTCACTGGCGAGATGGATGGCTGTGTCATTTAGAGCCCGTCTCTCCACAACTTGGGCTTGCTGGGCTTGCTTCACACAGAACTCAAACTGACGATGGACAAAGTCATAAAGATGGCGGCCGTGAGACCCGCATAACGAAGACGGAGCCTTAGAGCCCATCAGGGTGTTAGAGGGACACCCGGAGTCACACCCAGTCCACACAGCGCACAAGGCTTCCGCAAGAATGCAGAGGAATGGCTTTCTTTGGTCCGGCCACACACACACACACACACAGAGGTCCCAAAAACGTCACTCTATCGTGAGGGACACGGAGACGCACAGCTATTTAAAGCCACAAGGAAGCAATATCTTCCTTCTGTTTTTAGAAACCACGACAGTGCCGTGGACGGGGGACCAGGAAGGCAGAGCAGCGACTCGGGAGGCCTGAGCCCGGGTTTCGAAGCCGCCTGACTCACGTTTCAGGGTCTCGGCCAGCACATCACGGAGTTGGGGCAACGCGGGGCTGGCGTGGGGGTCCAGACGTCATTCGTGCGCTGATGCAAAGTCACGGAACATGCGGCGTCAAGGTCGTGCATCTAGTTTCCTGCCAGGGTGACCGGGAAGCGCTGTCATCGGAAGAGAGAAGAGACGGCCCCTGGAGGCTGGCCATCCAGGCCTGTCGGAATCAGGCTGGGTGACCGCGGGAGCGCGGGGGGAGGAGCGCGGGGGGAGGAGCGCGGGGGGAGGAGCGCGGGGGGAGAAGCGCGGGAGACCCCCGAAGTCCCGGCCTCGGGGTCGCCCTGGGGACGACATGTGAACGGAGCCCCGGGGCTTGGACACCGGCCTCCGTGAAGCAGGTGCTGGGGGTGGGAGCCGCACCCTGCGGGCCCGCGGTCGCCCGCCCACCTGCCCAAGGCTGCGCGGCCCGGAAAGCTCGGCCCCCCTCGCCCTTTATGAAAGAATGAGCAGACAAAGGGGACGATGTTCAACGACGCCGTCACAGGCAGAAAGGGGAAAGCAGTCCCGTCCGCGATGAGGAGAGAGAGGACCGGGCCTTCCTGGTTCTCCTGCTCTTGACAAGCTTGCTCTCTCTCTCTCTCAAAAATAAATAAAACATTAAAAAACATTTCCAAGTTAAGTATATGTTTGAGGTGCTTTTGTATTTTAGGGGGACAAACTGTGGTCTTGGAGTGAGTCCTCACACTGACAATGGACACAGCCACCTGAACCCATACCTCGGGCACTTAGGTCCCGACAGGTTCTTGTGAATGTGCGACACCTGCTGGTACTTCTTTTTTATTTAATTTTTTACGTTTATTTATTTTTTGAGAGACAGAGAGAGACAGAGCATGAGCAGGGGAGGGGCACAGAGAGAGAGGGAGACACAGAATCAGAAGCAGCTCCAGGCTCTGAGCTGGCAGCACAGAGCCCGACGTGGGGCTCGAACCCAGGGACCGCGAGATCATGACCTGAGCCGAAGTCAGACGCTTAACCTGCTGAACCCCCCCAGGCGCCTCTGTGCTGGTCCATCTGAAGCAGCGTCAGGCGTGAAAGCGCTGTCAGAGCTGGGGCGGGGTGGGGGGAGCTGCAGGGGCTGCTGGGGGCCTGCGGCCGGGCCTGGAGGGCGCCCCTTGGAGTTGCCGCTCCCACAGCTGCGTCCTGCATCCTGGCTGGTCCTCCTCCCGAGCCTTCGTGCAGCTCCTTTAGGTCTTTTTTTTTTTTTAACGTTTTGCTTCCTTCCACCCGTCTCTCCCTTCCCCTCACCGACCTGCTCTTATCCGAGAGCCTGGTTTGGTTTGGTTGGAGGCTCCACATGCGTGAGATCACATGGGGTTGGTGACTTAGCATCACGGCCCTGGGGCTCCGTCTGTCTGTGTGTCACGGGGCAAAGTCTCCTCTCTCTGTGGCTGAGCAAGATGCCCTGTGTCCTTGGCCCATGCAGCCGCCGGGGGGCCTGGGGCCGCTGCCCGCCTGCTGCACATCACGTCTAAGGAACATCAGGATCCTTATCTTTCCGGGCGAGCGTTTTCGTTTTCTTCGGGTAAATTCCTAGTAGAGCAATGGCTGGGTCGGAGGGTACTTCTATTTTTTAATTTTTTGAGGAACCTCCATACTGTTTTCTTGAGTGGCTGCTCCAGTTTGCATTCCCACCAACAGTGGGATTTTTTATTAAAAAAATTAATATTCAAAAGGGGGGGCACCTGGCTGCCGTGGTCGGAGGACCAGGCGGCGCTTGATCTCGGGGTGCTGGGCGCTGGCCCCCATTAGAGAAACAAGCTCGTAAAAAATTAATACTATGTTTCCCACAGCGATGACGTGCCATCTTGATCACATCCCAACTCCTTTAAAATGTCCGGTTTCTTCTCTGTCCATTTATCTGTTTGTTCTCTCCCGTTCATCTGTTTTTCCGGTTATCCCGACCAGACGCCTTTCATCACTGCAGCCTTCAGCCCACGCTGGCAGCAAAACGCTGACATGAGAGATTTTATTTCCTCAAGGACTTCTTGGCCCTTTTGTGAGCATTTATTCCTTCCGTGAACTGGGACCTCCTTGACAGGTTCAAAAATGATCTCCCTGTGTTTCCGTTAGAATCACATTCAGGCGATGAATCCGCGGCCGCGGCCTGCCGTCGGCGGGCTCTCCCCGCTGCCCCGCCTCTCTCCGCAGTTCTTCACGCTGATTTTCATGTCCCCTCGTTTAAAAACCGGTTAAAAGTAAAGAGTCAGACAGTTTCCTACTGCGTTTACCCCCAAGTAGATTTTCGGTGACATTGCTGTTTGTTCACTGGGTCCCTTCCCTCTCGGAGGTAATTATTGGGACGGCAGTGAAGGACTCTTGAACATTGATTTTGTACCCGCTTCACACTCAGCTTTCCTGGTGTTCACTTTCCTCTCCCCATTTCCCAGGGAGGCCGCTGTGTCGTCTGTGAATAAGTTATGTAAGCCACGATACTCTGTCCTCTCCTTCCTCACAAGGACTCTGCTTCCAGAGCGTTCCACAGGCGCTGTATGGGTCGCAGTGTGTAACCGCCACCTGCATTTGGCTCCTGGCTCCGAGGGGTGAGCGTCCCCCAGAGCCCAGGGTCCCGGAGCTGTTCCCCGCCCAGGGAGGGTCCCGGTGGGGGGACCCTGCTGCCCAGCTTTCCGTGGGCACGGCTTGGAGCGCAGGGCGCCAGGTCCCCAGCGCACTCCCTGCACCTCCTTAGGGGCTCGGAAGGTTCTGGATGCGGAGCATGGCCAGGGAGGTGCCAGGCCCTCTGGCTGGGGGGGGGGTCCTCACATGGAGGGGACCCGGGAAGAAGGGGCAGGGGCTGGCCTTGTGGTTCTGTGTGTCTGCAGTGAGGCCCGGGTGCTGTCTCCCAGCCTCGCCCGTCTGGCCTTGCGGCCTGAGTCCCCCGTGCCTCTCCTGCAGGCCAGCTGGCTGGGCCCGCCTCAGGGGGTCCTCGGGCCCCCACGGCCCTCCTCCTGTGAACCCCGTTCCCCGCGTTCTGCACATGGCTTCCGCCTGCTCCGTCCTGTCCTGGGGGCTCTGACGCCCATGGGGGACGGGCCCCATCACAGCCACCAGGCCTGGTGTGCACAGCGGACTCTCCGTGAAGGTGGGGGTGCGGGGGGAGCCCCCAGAAATCCCACCCGCTGGTGCTTACGCCTCAGAGTCGGAGCGACGCGCTGCTGCCTTACTCCCGACGGCCACTAGGGGGGGCCAGCCGCGCACGGACCCACAGGGACTGCGGTTCACAAGGTGGGGCAACCGTCCGTCGGATGGAATGTTCTACTATTCCGCCGTTGAACACCGAGGAAATCCTGCCCGGGCTGGCGACAGGGATGGACCTGAGGGCGTCATGCTAAGGGCAGCGAGAGGAGCACAGAAGGGCGGATTCTGCACGATCCCCCTTCTAGAGGCTTCGAAGGGCAAACTACTAGAGGCGGAGAGCAGAGTGGGCTGTGGGGAGGCGGGAACAGGAGACGCTGCTGCTCGGGGTGTGACCCGAGTCCTGAGGAGGAAGCGTGCGGGACCCCAGGGGCGCCGACGCCCGAGAACCTCCGGCGAAGAGCTCGTACCAGACACAAGTGTCCCTGACGATTACTTCCTACGGAAGTGAGCAGCGCGACCTGAGCGCTGTCCTCTCTGAGGGGGACGCCCTCCCGCCCCCGCAAAGACCCGGAGGGGAGGTGGCCTCAGGCACCTTCTCCTTCCGCCTTAGTTCCCTCCGCCGCCTTCCGGACCGACCCGGAGTACCACGCCGCCGTCCCCAGGTCGCTGTCCCCAGGCCGCCGTCCCCACGCCGCCGTCCCCAGGCCGCTGTCCCCAGGCCGCCGTCCCCAGGTCGCCGTCCCCAGGCCGCCGTCCCCAGGCCGCTGTCCCCACACTGCTGTCCCCACACCGCTGTCGGCAGGCGTGTCCTTGTCAAGTCAAAAGACGTCCAGGGAGCAGGTCTGGTCCTCGGGTGGCGTTTGCGGCCAGGGGATGGCGGGCCTTCCCGAGTCGTGGGGCTCCCGCTTCGCGCCCCCGCCCGGCTCGGCGCTGCCGCAAACGATTCACTTGGGGCTGTGACGCTCACGGGGACAGAAGCCACACGGTGGACTCCAGGCTGCTTATTTAAGATCAAGAGAGAGTTGGTGGTGAGGCCTTAGGTCACCCCAGCACTCTGTCCCGCTGCCGTGGCCGCCCGCAGGCCTCATGGTCGGCGGCCCGGGCGGGTCCACCGAGGGGCCCAGGCGTCACATCCATCTGCTGTGGCGCCGAGGCCTTGGCTGGGGGCGGGCGGGGGCTCTGTCTCTCCGCGCGGGAGGCGGGGCCTCTGTCTCAGTGCGGGAGGCGGGGCCCGGGGACAGGGACAGAGCGTGCAGTCTGGCCTCCGAGGGCCCGGCCGACAGATCGTGCTAAGTCCTCCGAGTTAAGCAGGTCACAGGCCCACACGGACTCAGAGGGAGGGGCAGACAGGGGTCACTTCCTTACAAGAGCTGACGAATCCCTGGGGCACCGGGGGCTGTCAGCTGAGCGTCCGGCCTCGGCTCAGGTCATGATCTCACGGTCCGTGGGTTCAATCTCCGTGTCGGGCTCTGTGCTGACAGTTCGGAGCCTGGAGCTGCTTCGGACTCTGTGTCTCCCTCTCTCTCAAAAATAAACATTAAAAGATTAAAAGAAGAAAGAGTAGAAGGACTCCTATGTATTGGTCACCTACAATTTCCTAACAAATGGCCCCAACCACAGCCACCCCCCGTGGCCGCCGGTGTGGCTGACCAGGACGGACGTGAGAGGCCTGCAGGGCGGCGGGATGCTCTGCTCCCCACGGCCCCCGTCCCCCACCTGGAACACGGCTCGCTCCATTCCCCCCCAGAAGAAACCTATCTGATCAAAATTAGGACCACGGGAGTAACTGAGAGAAGTAATAAAAGACATGATAGGTAAACCTACAAAGGGGGTAGTTGGGTTTAAAGAACTCACGTGAACCTGTGTTCATGCGTGAACTCCACACACACATTCTGTACGTCCCACGGGGAAGTTGTGGGGGGAAACAGGGCTCGTAAGAACACCGGGGGCCGAAAGCTTGGATTAGTCCCACGAACTACAGAGCGAAACGGGCGGAGAAGGAGGGATTTAAGGCATATTCAATTTCCTACTTTACTTAGAGAGAGGAGAGTTATTGTTCATTTAAGTAGAGAGAGACAGTTCGAATTTATGTCTTTTCCTTAAGGGAAATAACTGGTAGAGTAAAACAAGACATACGGCCTCTGAAACACATAAGGGAAAAAGCAGAGTGAAATATATCAGCCACGTCACACAGAACAATCAGGAAACACGCAGGCTGCGCAGGAGCGGAGGCGCAGGGAGGCTGGGGCTCGCGGTGCCGTCTCCCCCGGGCCCCCGTGAGGACACCGTGGTCTGCAGATGATGGGTTAACTAACTGCACTGAGAAGAGGCAGAGATGGGATTTGAACCCACAGAAGCAGAACCTGAAGTCTCAGCCCTTAGGATAACACGAGTCTTTCCTTCCCTTTTCTTGTTTCAAGTAGGCCTCATGCCCTGTGCGGAGCCCGATGCGGGGCTTGACCTCAGGACTGTGAGATCCAGACCTAGCAGAGACCGGGGTCGGACCCCGCAACAGATTCAGCTCCTGTGTTAACGGGACACTTTTGTACTCACCTGCTGCTTACTGTCCCATCACCATCACTTCCTGAGTGTCCCTTCCTGGCTGGTTCGCCCCTTCCGGCCCCCGGCCCCCCATAAACTCTCAGCCCCAAGAACGCAGGTCCCTGATGACTCTGGTCGTGTCTGAGTTGTGCCTCCAGACCCAGAACCGGAGCAGACACCCATCTGCCGGCTCCGAGGACCAGCGGGTGCCAGGGGGGCTGCGGAGAGGAAGTGCTCTCTGATCGAGGGCTCGGCCACCCCCCCCTCACACCTGCCCCCTGGGCTCGCATCGCCTCAGCCCTGTACCCATGAGACCCGCTCAGCCTGCTTGGCCCTGCAGGCACACTCAGGGGTGGGCAGCCAGCCTCACCTGCCGACTGTGACCGTGACAGAGTCACAAGCGGAGGATGGAGCAGGGGTGGGGGCTGGTGGGGATGAGGACCCTGGAGTCCCCATGTCAGGCGGGAAGGCAGAGCACGAGTGGTGGGGGCTGGGGTGGGATGAGGTGATGCTGTCGCCCAGGGAAGGTCGGTGTGACCTTTAGAATGACCCTTGGGACGCACCATCACCAAGTGACACGGGGCTCGGGGCCCAGCGACACGACCGGCGCCCGGGAGCAGCCCTCGAGGACGCGGTGTGGGGCCGGGGTCTGGCGGCTGGAGGGTGTCCCCTGGTCTCCGGCCCCAGGAAAGTCCACAAGCCCCTCAAACAGGGGCGAGGACAGGTCACCCCCTTACAAACCCCTTCTCTCACTGCCGAGAAGAGAGACTCCCCGTTTTGGGGTGAAGGTGCGTGTGGACCAGTGGCCCCCCCGACCCCCCGCCACAGCCCACGGCCAGGGAGACGGCGGGGCGGCCACGGCCACGGAGGCCACGTGGCTAGGAAACAATTCCTCTGCGTACCCGCGGGGAGGGCGGCGGTATCGGAACAGCTCGAGAGCTGACGACTGATTCGTGTCACTTGCTGGGGCTTCTCCTTGCAGAGAAAGGCTCAAATGAGGGGGTTTTCCACCTGCAGCTCTTGCTGCCCCCCCCCACGTGAGACGGTGTCGCTGGTGACCCCCCGCCGGCCGCTGGACGTCCGGCCCGGCCTTTGTCACTCCCCGGGTCACCCTCCAAGGCCCCTCCACCACTGACGGCTTGCGGAAGCTCACATCAGGCTCCCGTGCGCTTTCCCATCAGAGCCAGGCTTCCTGGCACATCACAGAGCTGCTTTCGCTAAGATCCAACCAAACCTTCGGGGCGATGGGTCTCCCCCTGCGCCGGGCGGCCTGGCCTAGCCCCGGTCTCTCTCGGGGTCTGTGGCCGGTCCCTTCGGGTGCGGATTCGTGGCAGAGAAGGGGAGACGCAAGGGGCGGTCGGCCTCCTGACAGCCAGCTCGACTCGGTCACCTGCCTCCCGCCTCCCCCTCCCCTGCCCTCCCTCCCCCACCACTGCCCCAGCACAAAGCCTGCAGCCTGTTTGCCTGTCCCCGGGAGACGTGGAGAGATAATTCCAGAGAGGCCACCGCAAGCGTGTGCTTCACTGGAGATAAAAATCACTAAAACCCCGCTGAAAATAAAATTGGCCAGAAAATGACAATATAAGTTCATGTGTTTGAAAACGCATTGGAAGGGTGCCTGGGGGGCTCAGTCGGTTGAACATCCGACTTCAGCTCAGGTCATGATTTCGCGGTTTGTGGGTTCGAGCCCTGCGTCGGGCTCAGTGCTGACAGCTCGGAGCCTGGAGCTGCTTGGAATTCTGTGTCTCCCTCTCTGCCCCTCCCCGGCTCATGCTCTGTCTCTCTCTGTCTCTCAAAAATAAGTAAACATCAAAAAAAAATTTTTTTAAATAAAGTAGGGATTCTAGCTTTAAACAAAAGAAAAAAAAAGAAAAATGCATTGGAGGGGGGTTTGGGGGGCTCAGTTGGTTAAGCATCTGACTCTTGACTTCAGCTCCGGTCATGATCTCACAGTTCATGGGCTCAGGCCCCATATCGGGCCTTGTGCCGACAGCCTGGAACCTGCGTGCAATCCTCTTGCTCTCTCTCTCTGCCCCTCCCCTGCTCACTCTCTCTGTCAAAATAAATAAACATTTAAAAAGACAATGCAATGGTGTCACTCAGGTGCCTGAAGAAAAGGCACTCTCGCTGGCTTTGTGACAGAACCTTCCTTGGGGCCCGTCCACCCAAGGCTGGCAGGTCCCCTTTGTCCTGAGAACAGGGGCTCTCGGGCCCTCCTGCCCCACACGGGGCGGGTGGCCTCAGCGCTGGGTCAGGACAGCAGGAGCTGCGTTCGTGACCCTTCCCCAGAGCCACTCAGGTGCGCCCTGGACAGACACCCCCGAGCCTGTGTCCGCCCGCCGCTGGCTGCCTGCACGGGCTCCCTGGGAGCCGGTGCTGCACGGAGTTGGGGTGCGTGATACTTACCGGTGAGGGGGACAGACCCGGGCTGAAGGGCCCAGCGAGTCTCAGCCCCCAAGCTGATCACTGGGGGGCATCGGGCCGTGCGGCGACCAGCAGACCATGCCCGGCACGGAGGCGGCGGAGGAGCCCCTGAGGGCCAGCCGCGGACGCGCACTCCCACGGGGGTAGACGGCAGGCTCTGCCCAGATGGGGGTCTGAGGCACATCTCCACGAAGGGGGCAGCCCCCTCACGGGACCTCCGTGGTAGCTGCATGAGTCCCCTAGGCCACACGGGGCTTGCCTGCCCCCCTGGCGGAGGGACAGCGCCTCTGAAACGTCTCCTGCCCACGGAGGACATGGGGCAGCTTGGGGTGTCCTGCCTGGGGCAGGGCAGAGCCACGGCGGGGTCAGAGGCCTGGGCTCCGGAAGCCGGGGACCCTCTCAATGCCACTGTCACGGACGGACCGGCCTGTGTGTAAAGCCCCAGACACTCGGCTGGGGGTCAGGGCTGACCACACACCGGTCAGCGGGCGGCGGGGCCGGTCGTGGGGCCACCGCCCCTGGGACTGGCCTGGAGGGAGAGGGGCCGTGAGCCCGGCCACCACCCGCACGGCGCCGCCCGGAGCAGGCAGCTGGGAGCCGAGCCGTCTCCGGGACCTTGGGGACCAGGAGGGTGAGTCAGCGCTCAGCGTGCGGTGGCCTTGGCGGCTCGGCGCTCGGCAGACAGTGGGGAGGCCAAGGCCGGACGTTGCTCGGGTCCCTGGACACACACCTCCTCCCGTTCCAGACCCACACACGCGTCCTGCCGGCGCACGACTGTCCCCCGTCACCTGCACAGTCAGAACGCCCCGCGGGCTCCCTCTGTGGCCCGGCCCCACGCACCCTGAGCCCGGCGCTCCGTCCGCTCATGGCTCCCCGCTGTCTGTGCGGCACCAGCAGATGTGACCCTGCACCGCCACGTTCCCTTTGCTTAAAGTCCGTGGGTTTAGTCCGTCCACAGAGTGGCTGCCGTCACCACACCTGGCGACCTCATCATCCAGAGAGAGGACCCACCCATTGGCAGCCCCTCCCCCCTGGACCCTGCCTGTGTGACCTCAGGACCGAGCTGAGGGCGGGGGCATAAGAGGGGAAGGAAAGGGGGGAAGAAGGAAGGAAGTCCGCACAGGCCCATGGCACTGTGAGTCCTTCAGAGTCGTCGCCGCCCTTGCTGAGACTCTGGGGGCCACCTGGAGCAGACCCAGCCAAGTGAGCCGTGCGTGGAAGGCGTGGATGGCGAGTGTAGACAAGCAGACAACACTCAAGGACGCCGCGGGTGCGGACAGGTGGCCGACACGCCTCCAGGGAGCTGGAAACGCCTCGCACTCTGTCTTCTTGCTGGTCCGGCATTCAACGCCCCGCCGTGAAACGTGATTTGGTGGCGCGTCTGCCTCCGCAGCTGCCCCCAAACACCGTAACCACGGACGGGCGGCCTCCCGTCTACAGCCCGGCGCAGCCCCGAAGAGCCGCCCGCTGAGAGCTGGGCGGGTTGAGTCCACGATTTGCTGAACCACAGACGGTGCGGGGGCTGGAGCACCGGGTGCCCACTCGCGGGGGCAAGGGGTGGCTGTGACTCGTCCCCACGGCACCTGGAAGGGGACAGCTGTGGCCTCCACCTGAACCAACCCAGATCGAGCTGGCTCGGCCGCGCAGGGACCCATCCCGCTCCCCAGCCCGGTGCCCACAGCGGGGAGCCCCCTGCACCCCCACGAGATGCAGGGAGAGGGGCAAGGGAGGGCGTGGCTATGGCTCTCCTGCATCTCCCCCTGCGTCACTGTGCGCCCGCAACCACTCGCCTCCCTGAGGGTCCAGGGGTGGGAACCGAGGTCCCGCCCTGCAGACCGGAGGCGCAGACGGGCCCCTTCGTGACATCTCAGCCACCGAGGGCAGACGGTGTCGCGGGAGAGCAGAGGGGGGCGGGCTCTCTTCTATGATCTTGTGCTTTGTGACTGTTTACCTGTTAAAAACACGAATCCAAAGCAATTAGGCTGTGGAGGCCGGGGTTCCAGTAACGAGCTGCAGTGTTTAAGGAAAAGTCCGGGCAAACGTGGCCAAATGCTAGCGCTCATTACACACGGGCAGGAACACGGGGTCCGTGCTAACAAGCCCTTCACTTCTGCCTGTGACGTGTCCAAGCGTCCTGCTGCGGGAGGGCACAGCCCGGCAGGGGGAGGAGGGGCCGTGGTGTCCCAGGCGTAAACCAACCGCCCGCGGGGACAGCTTGCAATCGGGAGGTCAGGGAAGTCTGAGACCCGGCTGGCTTGGTGCAGACCTCAGGGTCTGTCCTGGGTGTGGGTGGTGGCCCCACGGACTGAGACGAGGAACCCGGGAAAGGAGTGTGTTCTCGCAAAGGTCAACTTGTGGTTTACGGAACCCCAGTATCCCCAAACCGGGCTGCTCCAAGGGCACCGCTCTGACACAGTGTCTCCACGCCTCCAAACCCCTGACGTCTCCACCGCCTCCCTCGCTCGCGGAGAATGACCTGTCCCCCTTCTTCCCAGAGAAGACGAAAGCCGCCCGACGGGCCCTCGCTGGCGTTCACGAGGTCGCCTCTATCTGCAGCGGCCGCGCCCTTCCCCTCGGGAGGACAGGGGAGCACCTGCCCCCGTGGAGGTCAGCCCTCCCCCTGGACCGCACCCTCAGCCTGCTTGGGGCCGACAGTCAGCCGTGAGCCGTCCCCGCCTCTCCCTCTCCGGGCGTCTCTATCAACCTCCAAACTGCTCAGGTCGTCCCCTCCAAAATAAAAGAAAAGCAACAACATACAGCACTTTTTCAGAACCCACATGCCCCCTGCCCCTTCTCTCTCGTGAGTGTCTGACCTGTTTCCTCATCTCGTCCCCTCCTGTGAGCTCCGGTCTGGGCCCCCTCCCTCCCCCCACCACACTTACTCTTGCAAAGGTTACCCCGAACCTTGACACTAAGCCCTCAGGCCATGGTTTCCGTGGCTTTCCGCGTCGGCCACCACACCCTCCCGGGGGGAGCCTCGTCTGGTCTGGAGGCCACCTTGTCCCAGAGCCCCCTCGCGTCCTCTGAGGCCCAGTGCCCCTCTCCTTAGCTGGCCGTCCCCCTCCCCCAGGATGAACGCTGGCGTACCCAGGAGGGCCCCCCCCCCCGCCCCCGTCCCCTCGCTCTCCCAGCTGGTGCACGACTGCCCTGCCCACACATCCCCGATCTCACTCCTTCTCCGAGCTGCATCCCAGGCCTCCAACCACATCTGTAAAACCTCCACTTGAACATGCACAGACCTCTCAAACCTGACACATCGAGTCTGGACCAATGAGCTAGCGTCTCCCCTCATGAGGTGCCCGCCCTCCAGCCCCTGCCCCGCCCTGGCCCACGCGAGGGCTGCTCTGGGCAACTTCTCTCAAAGCCCCTAAAACCAGCTTATGCCACGTCCTGCTGGCTCTACCCTGAAGTGCATCTGGACGCCCGCCTCCTGGGTGGTCTGTCCCCGCCGCCGCCCTGCTCAGGCCACCACCCCGTGCCTCCAGATGGGCACCACCCACCTGCGGCCCATTCCACATTCTCCCCATTAGGCCCATCTCCCCAGATGCAAATCTTACCCAGCCCCTCCCCCCTGAGAACCATTTTCCGGCCATTGTTCTTAGAATGAGGGCAAAATCCTTACGGATGCCTCCGAGGTCATTCACGGTTGACCGCTTCCTGCCAGGCCCACCGGACCTGCTCCTGCGGCACATCTCAGCACCACAGTCACCCCCTCCGGGGAGCCTCCCCACCGCCCAGATCCAGGCTGGTCTCCTGACACCTCCCCCCGCCCCCGCCGCCTCCTGCACGTGGCTGTCATGACACCCACCACGCTGTCACCAGACACTGTGTGCACGCTCCTGGAACGTCACCCTGACCCGCAGGGTCGTGAGCTCCAGGAGAGCGGGGACCCTGTCTTCTTCCTTCGCTGACCCCACGATGGGAACTCAGGAGATGGTCGTTAAGTGAATGTGGGGAAGAGGTCACGTGCATGGACAGGGGAGGACGAAAGAGAACATGATATAAACACGTGCCATCCCCCGCAGGAGGGTGGAGAATGTGGAGTCCCCGGGCCACCCCCGCCGCCCCGCGCTCTGGACGGCCAGGCTCCCTTCAGGCAGCGCGTCCCAAGGGACGCCAGCGAGGCAGTGCACCTCCTGGTGAAGGCCGCCCGGCCACCGCCTAACTGACCCCTTTCAGTGACAAGTGCATCAGCCTTAGGGGCTAAGACAGGAACGGGTCACAGGCGGAGCCTGAGGGACCCGAGGTCTCACCCGTCTGCCTCCCTGCCTCTCCCAGGTCCAAAGCTCTAGTCTCATCTCTGACTTTCCCCCTCGTCCCTCTGGCTGCGCCTTCACTGGGACACAGCCTGCTTGAATTAGAAGCGTATCCATCTGGGAGGCCATGCTGAGCCTGAGCAGGAGGGTTTGGGGAGGCGCCAGCAGTGGCTGCAGCCGTGCCCTTGTCCCCAGCCCCGAGGGAGCAGACGCACGGGGAGGCAAACAGACTCGCTGTCCCTGTGGCAGCAGGGGCCCCTCATGGGTCTCCGCAGGGGCGTGGGGTTCTGAGTACGCAGGGCGCAGGGGACGCAGCCACACCGGCCCGCTGAGAGGAGAGTCAGGAACCGCAGACCGAGGATCGGGACTCTGCCAGCAGAGGAGCAGCCACTCCTCACACGGCTGCCATTTGTCACTGTCTTCTGCTTGCCCAGAGGACGGGAGGGAGCCCCTTAAAACAGCAGTGAGGGCACGTCTCTGAAGGGTGGCCGGAAGGGGGCCCCGCCCCCAGAGAGAGCCCCAGGGAACGGGGGTCCTGAGCCCCCGAAGGAGGAGGAGGAGCCCCGGGGCCCAGTGAGAACGGAAAAGAGGGTGCAGACCTGGGCTCTGCAGCCCCCTGGGGCGCCCCAGCCCGAGCCCAGCCTTCCCAGGGGCAGGTGCATCTCCACCGTGTCCCGGCAGACCCCCTCTGCGCACTGTCCCCCATTCTGGGCTGAGAGGAGCGGAGGGTCCAGGGATCCGTGCTGACCGGTGTGGAGCCTGGGGGCTCAGACTCCCTGGGGCTGATGGTGGTCAGATCACCGGGACCGTGGACGCCCGGGAGCTCTGGGGTCGCGCAGTAACTATTTGGAGAGCGTGACAATGTGACCACGTTTCAGGGGACGCAATTGGACGAGGCAGAAACCACACCAGAGACTCAGGGGACTTGGCCTCCCGTTCTGCGATTTGGGCCTGACGTGTGGGGACTCCAGACCAGCTACTTAACCTCTCTGTCCTCAGCTTCCCTGTCTGGATCGTCTCCTGCCTGCCCTGCCCTGCCCGTGAGTGTGGTTAGCGGGCAGAGGCCGAGCGAGGAGGGGTCTGTGCCCCTGAGCAGGTCCCGCGGGCAGACGCCAGCCCCTCCCCTGCAGCACCTTCTCCTAGGACTGGACCGTCCATCAGCCTTCCCCAAGTGCCAAGAGGAGGGATGGGCTGTCCCCCCAGTCTGTCCCCTACTGCCCCCCCAGCCTGGAGGTCCCGCCCAAGGAGCAGGGTGGGAGGGGGCGGGAGCAGAGGCCCGGCCATGCTGTGTCATCCAGCGGAGGCAGGGAGCCCAGAGCACAAGCGCCAACAGCTCACTGGTGCAGACACGGCTGAGGCCGGGGATTTTCCAAAATGCTTTCCCTCAAAAGCTGCCTCCCTGGCCATCCAGGGAGACAGGGGGGAGTGGGGAAGGGCAGCGCAGGCAGGAAGCTCGGAGCGCCCATGCCCGGCCTGATGGGCGGCAGGAGGTCGCGGGGGGGAGGGGCGGGCACGGTGGTGTGCGGAACCCCCCAGCCTTCTCGCCCCAGGCCGCCTCCTGCGCCGCCGCCGGCTTCTCCGCGGGCTCTGGGCCTCTCTTCCCAGCGGCCGCTCAGGTGGCCGCCCAGAGCCCTGCTTCCCCAGGCAGAGCCTCCTGGAAGCCAGCGCCTTGCACCTACCTCGCCAGCTCGCAGCTCCCGCGCCCCGTGAGGGCCCATCCTAGCATCCAGGTCCCCAACTTGGGCCAGTCATCAACGGCAGGGAATTTAGCAAAACAAAGCTCTGCCTTCATGGACTGGGACTGTGGTGGAGAGAGCCACAAAGAAGCACACCCACGGCCGTGCCCTCCGGCAGGGGGGTAAGCGCTAGAAACATGCAGACAAGCTGGCTGAGGCAGAATGAAGGGGACAGAATTTCTCTTCGGCACAGAACGGTCACGGGAGGCGTCTGCTGTGTGAGCACAGAAGGAGAGAGAAAGTTCGTCTTGTCAATCTCTGGTGGAAGACCAGTGCTAGTAAGGAAGAGCAGGAAGTGCAAAGGCCCTGCGGCAGGGGTGGCTGGGGACAGCAGAAGAGCCCACTGGCTGTGGAGGCTGGAGAAGTATGTGGGGCTGGAGGCGGAAAAGGAGGCCAGAGAATGACCAGGCTGATCTCCAGTCACCAGAAGTCCTTGGATTTCCCTCCGAGTGAAATGCAAAACCACTGGAGACTTCGGTGCAAAGCATTAATAGGTTTTAAAATTGTAGCTCCGGCCACTGTTTGGAGAAGGGGGTCAAACGTTCGTTCTTGCCTTTTACAGGAGCAAGGAGATTAGTGATTGTGAACCAGGAGTCAGACTAAGAGGCTCAGACATGACTGCGGGATGGGGGCAGGGCAGAACTTGCGTCCAAGCCCCCCCTCGCCCCCCCCGCACACCAGAGCCGGGCTCCCCCCGCGGGGCGCGGGACAAGGCCCTGGTGGACTGGACCCACGAACCCGCCTGCCCAGGCAGCCAGGAGCCGGACACCGGCCAGCGCCACCTTCCCCAGCCCACGAGGGCTCAAGGCCCCGGCCGCTGGCAGGCAGGGCCGCCCCGTGCACGGCTGGAAAGCGTTACGAGTGACTTCCAGGTGCCAATGGCTTAAGAACCGAGTTGAAAATTCTGGAAAACGGCCAGCTGGCTCCCGTAAACCCGTGCCCTCCTCCGCCCTCTGGCCGAATCTCTCAGACAGAAAACGCACCGCATGATCCCGCCGGGTCATGGCCGGAGCTGTCCCCGCGTGGTCCCTGGACTGTCAGCAGGGGCTGGGGGTCAGGGGCCACATGCTGGTTGGCAGGGAGGTCACAGACGCCGTGCTTTGCTGCACGGAAGGCGTTGACACCTATTAGTATGCGAGGAGCCCATGGGGACAGACCCGGCCCCGGAGGGCATTGCTGGAGCACGAGCTGACCCCGCGGGGACATGAGCGGCGGGGACGAGCAGGCATGAGACTGCGGTGCGCCCCACTTCTCTGCCGCGAGGGCAGGCCCCCCACCCCTGGCTCCGGGGCTCAAACATCCGCCGAAGTCAGACGGGCGTGCGTGCACTTACCTGACGCCGCCAAGGCCGACGTGCTTCGAGCTTTCACCGTGAGAGAGGACGGCCCACCATCAGGATCGCAGACCGCAGCCGGAGCCCCTCCCAGAGCGGCCAAGTCCAGCCGCTCCCAGCGGGCGCTGAGCCAGAGCGGTGGGCGAGTGTCCCTCTTCAAAGGTGAGCAGTCGGGCTGAGTGGGCCCCCCCCCGCCCGTGACCCCTGGCCATGTGGCTTCCACAGGATGCCGCGTTGGGCCTCTGTCACATCCCCGCGGGAACTGTCATCCACAGAAGACGGGACCCACCGTGACGTGGCCGTGATTCAGGATGCGGTGGGCGGCCGAGACCGAACTCAGGGCCGTCTGACTCCACGCTGGCGCCCCCCCAGTGCACGCCAGCTGCCCACGGCGGGGGCTGCTCAGCCCATGTCCAGCATCGCACGGTCTGCACTTAACGACAGCCGGGGTCGAGATTGGTGCAGTTTCTGCTTAACCCGCCCTTAGCTCTTTCTCGGGACGGAGATGTGTCAGAACACGGCACACTGTCCTTCCATCCGGCGGTAGTGGCGGCGATCGATGTCATGTTCTGCCGGAACCCCGTCCCCTTGCCTCCGTGTGCCGGCCAGGGGCGATGGCATTGTGCCGGGGGACGCAGGTGTGCTCCCACTGACACTCGGCTTGGCCATTCGACTTCCTCTGGCAGAAGCTTGGAGAGCAGGCCTGAGGCTGTCGTCCCCACTTTCCTTCTGCCACTAGAGAGACAGACAAGTTCTTTGGCCCGGGCCCCCGACCAGACTCCCGACACGGAGCCACACCAGCCCACAGCGGGCGCACGGCGCACACCCTTGTACCACACTGAGTTAACGAAGCCCTGACTTGGACATTTGAAAAGTAAGCACCGAGGAAATTAATGCCACTGGGTGACCAAAGCTGTTACATGGAGCTCGGGAGGCTGCCACGTTCCTGGGGGTGGAGGGGGACAGGAAGCCAGGGCCGGATGAGAGGGGCACACGGGTGCCGGGGGAAGCAGGGGCAGGGAGGAGGGGGAGGAGCCTTCTGCCCGGTGTCTCCTGCGGCTCTGCAGGCTCCCGGGCGTCCCGGTCCTCACCCGGCCACCTGGGTCCTCACCCGGCCTGGCTGTCTTCCTCTGCTCGGGCTCTCGAACCCTTCCAGGGAAAATGCCTTCTTCGTCAGTTCCTGTAAATTGGATTTCTGGCCTCTGCAACTATAACTCTCATTATGCATCTCCCTGCACAGCTGAGACCCCTGGGCCCAGGGGTGGACAGACTTCCTGGGGCTGGCAGGGCCCCTGTGACAGCTCCAAGGCCCCCCTCAGCCAGGGGGCAGGCGGAGGTGCGGGAGGGGAGGGACGCCCAGAACTGGCCTGGGGGCAGACCTCCAGCGGAGTCCCTAGCCAGGGATCTAAGCTCTCAGAATGCGGAGGGAGAGACAACAGCTTGGAAAAGCCTAGAACATCAAGATCCTGAAGGACTGAATCATCAGATGGGAAGACTTTGATTTCTTTATTTCTTTCCTGGATATGTAAATGGCACACGTTCATCATTTTAAAACCATTTAGAGAAGGATAAAAAAGTCACAAATCAGTGGAAACCCCCCTCCGTCAGAAAGGAAGGTTAGTGATGCTTCACGCGGACAGATCCCCACGCCTGTAGGCACATGTGTGTAAATAAATCCGACTGCATGTAAACGGGGTCACACCGCGTGCGTGTGTCCTAGCCCGTTCGGGCCGGCACACCAGGTTCCAGAAGTCGGGTAGCTTGGACGACACTTCTCACGGTTCTGGAGGCCGGACAGGCTGGGACCGATGTGCCGGCACTTGTCCGTGAGGCCTGCTCTGGGTTCACAGACGCGGCCCTCTCACTGCGTCCCACGCACGGGCGGTGACCGGGCTCTCTGGGGCCCCTTCTGTAAGGGCTCCGATGCCATTCCAGAGGCCGGGCCTCATGACCCGCTCCCCTCCCAGGGGCTCCGCCTTGCTAACACCCTCCCACAATGGAATAGGATTCAACATGTGAATTGTTCAGGGACCCATTCAGTCTCTGGCAATGTGTTTTTGAAAACTTCCTTTTTCACTTAACAATATGTCATGAACAGGGGTGCTTGGGGGGCTCAGTCAGTTGAGCATCTGACTTCGGCTCAGGTCATGATCTCACAGTTCATGGGTTCGAGCCCTGTGTCGGGCTCTGTGCTGACAGCTCAGAGTCTGGAGCTGCTTCCAATTCTGTCTCTCCCTCTCTCTCTGACCCTCCCCTGCTCATGCTCTGTCTCTCTCTCAAAAATAAACACTAAAAAAATTTTAAAAAAAAGAAACTTGACTGTCAAGTAAATAATGAATATCAAAACATGTCTACCAAAAAATTATTTGTCATGTACTTGAAATTTAAATTTAACTGGGCGTTTGTATTTTCCTTAGCTGAGTTTAGCAATCCGATGCCATATAGAGAGCAAACATCTTTTCTAGTTTATTACTTTTAACTCTGTTTATGGTGTTTTTGTTTTAATAGAGACACTCATTTGTATATTTTGTAATCCTAGCTATCAGCCTTTTACTTTATGGTTTCATGATATATTTAGAAAGACTTTCACAATCCTGGCTTCATGACAAATAACTCTGTGTTCATCGTACTATTTTTTGGTTTCCCTTTTTTGCACTCACTGTTTGTTGGGCTCGGAATCTATTTTGCTCTGGAGAACTGGGTAGAGAATCGGCTCCTGTGATCACTGGCGAGTGACGCCGATATTGTTTCTTGAAAAATTCTGTCAACGTAAGGCATCACCTCAAACACCGCAATTTCTCATGAACTCCTGACTCTGGCTTCTTCACCCTTCTGCGCAGAGCAGCCTCCTCCGGCCGGTCACAAGCTGCGTTAATTCCCGTTGCGTTGTGAGAAAGGCAGGGCCGCGTGATGGACCGTTAGTGTGATGTCTGCGTCAAATCCCTGACCCCCGACTCCGAGCCGGGGGCCTGTCCTGCGAGAGCGGCCCTGCGCACCTGCACCTCCTTATCTGCAAGCGACGGCCTGGTGTCTCCGCGTCAAGGACCGTGACCGTGAGGCACAGACTGCCCGGCTCCCTGAGCACTCCGCCTGCCTTCCGTTTATTCGTTCAGGCACGGGCACGCTTTCACGCACCGTCCAGCCAGCCTGGTCTCCCTCACGCCCTCCGTCACCAACCGTCTGTTAAAAGTTCTCTGCTTCCCACCCCCCCCCCCAGACCTCAAGTCATTACGTCAAGTTGAAGAGAAAATTCTACTTGGAGTTTGATGGGGACAGCACTGACTTGAGAGACAGGATGTGACAGGTAGGGCTCCAGAGTTCACTTCTTTCTGCCCAAGAATAAGGACGTGTCTTAACAGATTCAAGTTTCCTTTATTCCCCCATTAAAGAGCAGGCGTCGGGCTCTGTTTCTGTTTTTTTAGAAAGTGGAACAGTTCCCTTATATGATTCCATGCCTAGCCGTGTGTGGTTCTGCCTGAGAGGGGATGGATTCTCCGGTCAGCCTCCCACGGGTTAGTGCGCCCAGGAAGCCCGGATCCGGGGTCGGCTCACGACCCGCCAGTTCTGTGCAACGGGCTCTTCCCATCTTCAGTTTGCATTTATTTTCCAGCTGGACCATGGCCTCCATTGCAAATAGAAATCGTTTTCCCCCGTGCGCACGGTTCGGCCTTACAAAGGGGTTTTCACACCATTTTCCTTCCCTTGTGTAACTGGAGCGCCCAGACTTTGCAAAGCGCCCCGGGGTCGCTCCAACTTTGATGGACACGTCCCCTCGCTGTTAAGCATAATGCAGGCTGGCGCCCGGCGCGCACTCGGTCCGTGTCAAGGGAGCTCTGAAGGCTGCGCTTTGGAGCAGCGATCAGAGCCCAGCTCGGCTGCGCGCCTCCTGCTCCCTGCGCCCTCTCCTCCCCGCGCCCCTTCCTCCCGGCGCCCCAATCCCCCCCAGCCTGCGGCCCCTTCTCCCGGCGCCCCTTCCTACCCCCCCACACCCCCCCGCCAGCTTCCCCTTCTCCC
>PJEM01018024.1:0-20793 GCA_004023845.1 Helogale parvula
TGTTTCCATTTTGGAGAAGGTTGCTATTGTTTCTAATTAATGTAGTATGGAAAGGGAAAGATACATACTATGAGATGCAATGTTAACAAAATGATCAAAGTTAACCTGTGACATCATGTTGATATCATGTACCCCCAGTTTATGATATGATGGGAATGGTGCTTCACCACTGTGGTCTTCTTCGCAAAAATCCATATCCTTATTCTAATCATGAGAAAATATCAAACACCCCTAAATTTAGACAATGTACTCAAGCCAAAATAATACATAGTGAACTAATCTGACCAGTACTCTTCCAAATTTTTAAGGTCATAAAAAACAAGGAAAGATTCAAAGATTGTTATAGACTGAAGGAGAGTAAACAAACATGATCACATGATCACTAAATGCTATGTCTTACCCTGTATGAGATCTTAATACAGAAAATGGACACACTGGAAAATCTGGTGAAATTAAGTCTGTATTTTATTTAGTAGTATTGTACTAATGTTAATTCTTAGTTTTAATAAATGTAACATGGCTGTGTAAGATCTTATCATTAGGGGAAATTAGGAAAGATAGATCAGAACTCTCTATACTTTCTTGGCAACACTTTTGCAGATCTAAAATTCTTTCAAAATAACATGCTTTTCAAAATTTAAAAATTGTATTTTTAATTGTTTTTGTTTATAAAGAAACTTATCAAAAATGTTTTAACAATTTTTAATGTTTATTGTTGAGAGAAAGAGTGAGAAGGGGGAGGGGCAGAGAGAGAGGGAGACAGAATCTAAAGCAGGTTCTAGGCTCCGAACTGTCCACAAAGAGCGTAATGCAGGGTTTGAAGTCACAAATTTCATGAGATCTTGACCTGAGCCAGAGTCAGATGCTTAATTGACTGATCCTTCCGGGCACCCTGTTACTTAACAAAAATTTAAAAATAAAAGAGCAACAAATAAAGCTAAGACAATCAGGAGAAAGAAGCAAATAAAACAAAAAAAGAAATAATTAGAAGAAAAGAATAGTACAACTTATACATCTAGCTTTATCCTTTAGATAAAAAAATATAAAATAAATACAACTCTAGAATACTTAATCTTACATGAACAGAACCTATAAATGTCCATTATATATAATATATATATTGGTTAGATTATATATATCCTAACATGTAAATCCTAATACATTTTGTATATTTATGTGTATGTGTATATATGTATCACAAATATATGTTATATATATGTGATATATATATATATATACACATCTTATATATATATGTATTTCCTGTTGGTTCTGTTTCTCTAAATATTCATCTCTAATACAGATTTTTGTACTATGAGTGGTTCTAGAAGAGCAGAAGATATATATATATATATACATATATATATATATGTGTGTGTGTGTGTGTGTGTGTGTAGATAGATATCTAGATATATAGAGATTTATATCTAGATAGATATAAATAAGAGCTATACTCTGAGAGCCTAGTCCATGCACTTATGAAGGATGAGACATCTCAAGATCTGCTCTGCAAGCTGGAGACCCAGGAAAGCTAAGAGTATAATTCAGTCCGAGACCTAAGTCTTGAGAATCAGGAGAGTCAATGGTGTAAGTCCTAATCCAAGGTCCACAGGAGATAAAATGAGATATCTCACTTCAACAGTGAAGCAAGAGAAAGGGGAAAAATTCTTCCTTCCTCTTCTGTTGTTCCATTCCATCCCTCAAAGGATGGATGTCCACCAACACGGGGGAAGGCACTCTAATGAGTTCAACATTTCAAATGCTAATCTCAATCAGAAACAGCCTCACAGACACACTCAGAAATAATGTTTAATATGGGCACCCTCTGGTCTAAGACACATAAGATTAATCACCACACATCCAAAGATCCTAAATGCATACAAAGTTGCTCAAATATTTTAAGAAAACAATTTCAATAAAACCATGTGTAACTCAGGGATTTTGTTGCCCTTTCATATCTACTTTAAATTGTTCCCACCCCCAATACCTGCTTCGTAGAATAAAAAATATCAGCTATCAGAACTTCTGTAAGTTCACAAGGAGCCAGAATTTTTTACTGTGACCTCTAGTTATGACTTCTAACTTAATCTTTGTAATGTCTTTTGATTCACCTATGTAATGAGCTCATTTCATTTGTTTTTCTTAATCTGTACTAGACTAGTCTCCCAAATAAAGTATGTGTGGAAGACAAGTGTAGGAGTATACATGGCAACAACTCAAGTAATTTAAAATCTTGTGGTGAAGAATCTGGGTACTAAAAGGCCTTCGAACATTTTCTCAGTTCCATCCCCTGCCTTCTAGAAGTCTTCTCTGACAGTAGGTCATCCTCTCTCCTTTCTACCCTGTCTATTTTGTCCTTACTCATCCCTACTAGCACCTCTAAGATTCCGTCTGACTTCTGCTCATTTATGAGAAAAGAGCTTAACAATTTGTCTCATCGCTTTCCCCTGATGACTCCATGACCTGATGGCCTCATCTTCCCATGGCTGCCACCTTCCCATGGGCACGGTTCAAGACAGGTCTCTCACCTGGAGGAATGATACATGTGAAAAAATTCTTCATTCCCCATTGCCGGTTGATTCCAGAAGCCAAGTTTCAGTTAACTTAAAAAACAAAGTGCATTTTAAAGCATTAAGAACACAAGAATAGAAGGAGGTGAGGATTTGGAAGTTAAACTAAAACAAACAAAAAAAAAGATGAGATTCAATATCATAAAATGCTAATTTGTTGGTTTGGGTTTTATTGTACAAGTATAGAAAAAGTGAATAAGTGTAAGGATATAAACAAGAAGGGAGAAAGCAGGGTAAGAGAAAATTGGAAGCACAAGATTGTTAGGAAAAATAAAGATACAACAGGCACATATTGGATGTATCCATGTAGAGATTGACGCTGTGAGAATTTTTGGGTTTTATTCACCCTAGAAGCCTAATATGTCTACCTTTCTCCTACAGCAACTTGACTTCTGCACAGTCCTGGAGATAGAAATATCCTAAGCTTATGTGGCTGGGAGAAACCTGTTAAGGTGATTGATACCTTCTACACTTGTAACTTCCAGTGGAAGTTACAAAAGCCGTACCAACTGGCTCAAGCAGCACCTCAACCATGAATAGCTACATATGAAACCACCGTAATGTGTAACCTTTGATTAACAAAATCAAGAGTTTTTATGTCCAATATTTCAGCAAAGTAACAGGGAGTATAACTTATGATCACAATCCATTCAAATTAATCTGAGGGTTTTTATTAAATAATCTTGAAAGTGACAATTTATTTCACCTCTCCCTGTGAGAATTCTTTTCAAAACTAATAAAAAAATAAATATTTTGAAACAGCATTTTCTGTTTTCAGATAAGTTAAAATGTGGTCTTAACTTGCAATGTCTATTCCATCTCAGCCTTGTGTCAACAGCATACACAAGTCTGTCTCATGAAATAGAATGTTAAACACGTATTAGATTTTTCCCTGAAGCATGAAATTTACATTTATCTCCCAGATTTTTTAAATTGCTAGGCTTGTTTTGATGAAAAAAAGTTTCACCCTGACTTCCCCTTTTTTGTGATCATCATACGCTTGAATTTTCAATGCACGCTTTCTAGAAAAAGCCAATTTATTTCAACTCAGTCAATTGAACACAATGTCTCATCAGTTCCCTTAGAGTGGGATTTTGATTTTTTATCACCAGGTTAATCCTCAGAGACCTGAAGTGCCAACCTGAACACAAGGTTTTCATCTCACTGGCATATTTAACCAAAACAGTAAGCAGCAAGAGGTTTCAATAGAAAGATACTGAACTTTCCACATCCATAAATGTCCATCTAAAATACAATTTATTGCTGAATACATAGCCTCCCACCCACTATATCCCTTTCAACATACACTCTCATTCATGTGCAATCTCTGAAGTCATGTTTTAAAAGAGGTAAAGAAAAAAGTGGGCTTATCACTTTTCTACTTATAAACTTATATATATATGCTAATGCTAACAAGTTACTTGAATGGAATGATAATATCTTTAGAAATCATTTATTATGGATTAATCTACCACATATATTTTAAAATATATACTAGATAACACTTTTTGAACATGTAAAGCATGCTTTCATGGTAACACCGTTCATGCTAAAAAGACTTTTGAATACATTGAATAACCTTATTATCAGGTTCAAATTTCTTTTGTAACATTTAACACTTTTAAAGTTTTTATTTTAATATCAGTTAGCATATAGTGTTATATATTTAAGTCTACAATATAGTAATTTAACAGTTCCACACATCGTACAGTGTTCATCATGACAAGTGAACTCCTTAATTCCTGTCACCTATTTAACCCATCCCCTCACCCACCTCCCCTCTGGTAACCATCACTTTGTTCTCTCTAGCTAAGAGTCTGTTTCTTGGCTTCTCTCTCCCTCTCTCTCATTTCCCTTGCTCAATTGTTTTCTTCAATTTTTTAAAGTTTATTTATTTTGAGAGAGAGAAAGAAAGCATTAATTGAGGAGGGGCAGGGAGAAAGGGAGAGAGAGAATCCTAAGCAGGTACCACACTTAGCACAGAGCCAAACTTGGGGTTATATTGCTTAAATTCCACATATGAGTAAAATCATATGGTATTTGTCTTATTTTGCTTAGCATTATACTTTCTAGCTCCATCTACAGCCTTGAAAATTACAAGATTTGATTTTTTATGATTTATTTTTTATTTTACTTAGCATTATACTCTCAAGCTTCATCCATGTCCTTGCAAATGGCAATGTATGATTCTTTGTTTATGGCTGAATAATATTCTATTGCACATATATGCCACATCTTCTTTATCCATTCATTGATCATTAGACAGTTGAGCTGCTTCTTTATCTTGGCTATTGTAAATAATGCTGCTATAAACTTAGGGGTGCATGTATCCCTTTGAATTAATGTTTTTGTAGCATTTGGGTAGATACTCATTAGCACAATTACTGAATCATAAGGTAGTTCTATCTTTAACTTTTTGAGGAATCTTAATATTGTTTCCCGCAATGGCTGCACCAGTGTGCATTCTCACCAACAGTGCGCAGAGGTTCCTTTTTTCCCTGCATCTATCTTGTGTTGCTGATTTTAACCATTCTGACAGGTGTGAGGTGATATCTTATGGTGGTTTTGATCTGCATTTCCCTGATGCTAAGTAATGGTGAACATCTTGAATGTGTCTGTTGGCCATCTGTATGTCTTTGGAGAAATGTCTGCTCACATCTTCTGCCTATTTTTTAATTGGATTATTTGTTTTTGGGGTGATGAGTTTTATAAGTTCTCTATATATTTTGGATACTATCCCTTTATTGGATAAGTCATTTGCAAATATCTTCTCCTATTCCATTGATTGCCTTTTACATGTAACGTTTTTTACAATCTGACTCCAGCATAATTGTGCAAGGTTATTTCCTATAATTCCCATGAATTTACACTTAATAGTGTTTAAACTGGTCTGCTAGCAGTCCTCTCAAAACACCTGGCCATTTCCCACCACCTGCTTTTATCCGTGTTCTTCTTCCATTTGAGTAATCTACTTACTTCCTTTCTGTTTAATTAAATTTTACACATCCTTCCAGACTTAAGTCTATTTCCAGCTCTTTAGGTTGTCTTTTTTTTAATCGTGTCTCTCTCTTTTATTTTAATCATCTCAGGTGAAATGATCTTATTTTTTTCTGAAAACATCCAAATATTATATCCATAAAAACACATTATATTTGTTGCTGTATTGGCTCCTTGCAGTGACAATGCAAAGCTTACTTGGGATTCTCTCTCTATCCCTTTCTCTGCTCCTCCACTGTTCATGTATTCACTCTTTCTCTCATCCTCTCTCAAAATAAATAAATAAACGTCAAAAAAGTAAATAAATATTTGTTGCTGTGTTATTAAAAATTAATCAGAGAAGATTTTCACCATAAAACTTAAGGGCTAAAGTTCTGATAGGCTGGTATAGGTGACTTGTCCTGACATATCTAGGACTTCATGGAAACCATCCTCTAGGGATGTGTTATTATTTTGAAGAGCAGCTGAAATTAGGGTATTAATGTGTACAAACACTGTACCAGTAGTGCCAGTATACTGCACTGGTAATGCAGGCTATGTGGCATCTAGAAATTAACTATGGAAAAAAGAAGAAGGTGAGGGTAGTCTAAAAAGATAGGCACCATTTCCTTGGATACCTGGAACGAAAGTCTAACAAAGTTCATGCCTATACATATGCCATTAATGCTAAATATACCATAGACAGAGAAAACCTATAATGGTTCCAAAATGGTTTCAAATTTTCAAGTAAAACTCACAAATGTAGACATTTTGGATTTTGGGAAGATAATAGTAATTATTTAACTTCTGATGACTATTTTTCTCTTCAGTGATACTGAGAATTTATTAAAGACTCATATATATGTATATATGTATGTGTATACACACACACACACACACACCCTTAGAGAACAGTAATATGAACAGAATAAGTGTATAGAATCACTAATCAAAATATTTCCACTAGAAAATACCTACTCCAAGAAAGAATTAAATATGCATTAGTTTGAGAGGAATACATGAAAACTCTATTTATTCATTTAGTTATTCATTCATTCTGCAAATACATTAAGTGCACATTATCATATGCCAGCCACTGTGCTAAGAACTGAGCTTTTTTTTTAAGTTTATTTACTTATTTAGAGAGACAGAGAGAGAACGATCAGGGGAGTGGCAGAGGGAGAGAGAGAGAGAATCCCAAGTAGGTTCCTCACTGTCAGCACAGAGCCCACCATGGGGCTCAGTTCTAGGAACTGTGCGATCATGACCTGAGCTGAAACCAGGAGTCAGATGTTTAACTGAGCCACCCAAATGCCCCAAACTGAGGGTTTTTTTTTTAATTTGTGTCCTAATTCAGTCTCCTCATTGTAAAATGGAGATGCTATTTACCTCTCTATTAGTTTTCTATTGTGTACTTCAAAAATCACCACAAACTTAAAGGCTTAAACAGTACAAATTTATCTTATAGTTTAGTTCCATAGGTCAGAGGTTTGGCATGGTTCTCACGAGGCTAAAACCAAGGTGTGAGCTGGTCTGTATTCCTTCCTGGAGGCTCTGGGGACAATTCATTTCCTTATTCTTTGGATTCTTGGAAGAATTCATTTCCCTGCAAATAGAACTGAGGTCTCCATTTTCTAGCTGCTTGCCAGCTGAGAGATATTCTCAGCTTCTAGAAGTAACTACGTGCTGGGGCTCAGGGCTTTCTTCCTCCATCTCCAAAGTCAGTAATGCAGGATGAGTCCATCCTGCTTTTTCTTCTGTAGTCACATCTTTCTGGCCTACTCTTCTGCCTTCTACTTCTAAACGTCTACCCCAGATTATCCAGGATAATCTGTCCATTTAAGATCCTTAGCTTTAATTCCATCTGCAAAATCCTCTTCTGCCATTTAAGGTAGCAATTCGCTCGGTATGGGAGATGCAGCATTTTATGGATCCATGCTTTAGCTCTCTTCATGATCCTATGTTTGTTACGAATGTCAAGTATGATTATTCTTATAAAGCACCCAGAACACTGTATAGCAGACAGGGAGAGCTTAAGGACTGCTAGTTATCTACGGTAGTTATTGCTATTGTTAACATTACTATGATGTCCCTTGAAGAGTTCACATACCAGCAAGAAAAAGATGGTAATAAAATGGGAAAAATAATTAGTATCTATGAAAAATAATCCAACTGTGTAGTATTTCAGGCCTAGATGTGTTTTAAGCTAATCTGTTCTACAATAACCCATGGAGGAAGATACCCAGCCAAGTGTTTTGTTAGTGTTTAACATAATATGTGAACTGTCTTACTCTCTGCTTTTTCCTCTAGTCTCGAAGAAACACCACCATTGGGACTGAGGGATTGAGAATGGATACTTCCTGATAAAAATCTATTATTAGATTATTAATGGGAGCAGGGGAAGTAACAGACCAGCAAGCACAATAAAATCCTTCACATAACCACTAGACATATTCCCAGTAGGAGACACTGGATACAAACAAGGGACAAGACCTAAGTGTTGATAATTACTATTAGTATAAACATGGCATGGCTTTTCTACAAAATATAAGCAATCTATGAAGCTATCTATAAAAATGCAATAGAAGTTAATTAAGTACCTTTTACCCTCAGTTTTGTGAAAAACATAAGGTAATTCTCACAAAGTCATCAGATAAATTTATGATATAAATTTTAATACATACATTAGTTTTTTTAAATGTTTATCTAATTCTGAGAGAGAAAGAGAGAGAGACAGAGCGTGAACAGGGGAGAGGCAGAGAAAAAGGGAGGCACAGAATCAGAAACAGGTTCCAGGCTCTGAGCTGTCAGCACAGAGCCTGACCCAGGGCTTGAACTCACAGAATGTGAGATCATGACCTGAGTGGAAGTTGGTCACCTAACCAACTGAGCCACCCAGGCATCCCTACATACATTAGTTTTTGTGGAAACTAGAATGTGGTTGTGACTTTGTTTAGCCCCATTTTACAGAAAAATAAATAAATAAAGCGCTAAGAAATTTAAGTAAAGTTTCTAAGATTAACACTGAGTCAACACCACCACAAGAAATGAGTGAAACAATAGATATTTCTACCTCTTATCAGATGCCTAACTTGGACAATCTCATCCACTCAGCAAGAAGGCCATTAGGCTCTGCCCATGTTTATAGATTGACCGAAAAGACAAGGTGGTAATTCAGTCAATAACCTTTGACACAAATTCAGACAAATCTTGTGCTCCTCACAATGACAAATTACTCTAGAAAATTAACTGTCGAAAGTGCAGCAATATGATGAAGATTGATTATTTTATTCTTGCAAGTCTGTTTTGAGTTAGAGTAACAGCCTCATTTGGACACAGATGGCACCTAAAGGAAAGGACAGATCAAGTCTTCATCTCTGCTGAAAAGGAGAAGATGAATTTTCACAGGATAACAAGGGTGATGACTCTTTTTCCCAGAGAAGAGCTGTGTTGCATGAGTGCCTCTTTAAGATTATTTTTTACAATTTCAACAAAGAGGAAGATCATATTTTTAAAACATTTTGCAACCACTTCTGAATGAACACATAAAGGCAATTTTAGCCCCTCGCTTCAACTTTTCTAAAAAAAGGAGAGTTTGAGAGACTTCAACTTTTATATATTTTACTGACAAAATAAAATTATTTTAAATATTTTTAAATTACATATAGTGTTTTCATAAAAGGTATATATTACATTTGGGAATTTTTTTCTCCAAAGTTTATGTATAATAGCCTACAGGCTAAATTCCGTGAGGAGCTTAAGTCTCTCCTTGAAATTCAGGTAGGTATATTGGAAAGGATATTAATCATTTCAGCAAAAAATATCACTAAAACTAAAGTTTCCAGAATCTGTTATTTATTTGCTTTCACACTAATATCTCTACTGCCAAGTGTCTTATAGTAAGATAGTATTTTATAGAGGAAATATTTGAAAATTTTATAGCATACCCCAAAAATGTAACTGGAACCTCAGTGATATATCACAAAGGCAGGTCTGAAGCTATTCCTCTAATGGAATGCTTCTCAATGTATTTTTTCCCCATTATAGACCTATGAAGAAATAGCAAGAGAAGGGGAGAAATGAAACCAGAGAACACAGAGATGAGAAGCCTAAAAATATTTATAATAAAGGCTAAAGGCTTGGCTGAGGCATCTGAGTGGCTCCGTTGTATGAAGGTCTGACTCTTGATTTCAGCTCAGGTCATGATCCCAAAGTCATGGGATCAGGCCCTGCATCAGGCTCTGCATTGGGCATGGAGTGTGCTTGAGATTCTCTCTCTCTTTCCCTCTCTTCCCCATTCACACCCTCTCTCTTTTGAAAAAATAAAAAATTGACTCTCAGCATGGATCCACCACACCAGTAAAGTCTGTTAGCACGAGTTTAGGCCCCGGCGAGCCTAAACCCCTAATAAAGCCCTTTGCTTTTGCATGAGTGACTCGGTCTCCCTGGCGGTTTCTGGCTTTTTGGGGATGATAAAGAAATCTTGGGCATTACACAGCTCAGGTCATGATCTCCCACATTTCGTGGGTTTGGGCCCCACATCGGGCTTTGTGCTGACAGCTAACTCAGAGCCTGGAGCCTGCTTCGGATTCTGTGTCTCCCTCTCTGACCTTCCCCCGCTCACACAATGTGTCTCTCTCACTCAAAAATAAACACTAAAAAAAATAAAAAAATAAAATAAAATTAAAAATTAAAAAAATAAAGGGTTGGCTATAACAAAACTACAACGGTAGGGGAAAGGCAAGAAGGTGGGGAACATGCGCAAATGACAGCTCCAATATATATCTGCAAGACACCACAGAACCAGATGTGGTGTGGAAATCTGTCAAGAGTGTGAAGAAGGAGCAAACTCTTCAAATCAACAAATAAGACACTATCGCTGCCCTGTGTATTCTAATTAAGCAGAGGAATCGTGTTTTTTCCATTGTAAAGAGAGAAAGAAATGTAGAAATGATCATCAGGATGCATGGAATGATGTAGGTAAAATATCTGGACACTGGATACCTATTTCCTCTGACTGGCCGGTTGGGACTAGCAGTTGCTGTGGATATTGCCGTGTGCAGCTATTAAAGAACTAGTATGCTTTGTTACTAATCATGCTAGGAGAAATCACCAAAGACCGAACAAGTCTCCCTCTCTTTATTTGATCATCACTTCTCAAATCAAGTGAGGTTATAGAGAGCAATTCAGTATTTCCCCAAATGAGAGTAGTTAAAAAAACAATCACTTTGTTAGTTTTACACACTAGGATCTCAGGCTGATCTAATCCCCTGGAGATCATAATTCAGTGAGATTCACGCAGGGACCCAGTACTTTCAGAGGAGTGAATCTTATGATTTGGCACATGTGATAAACACAGCAGTGGAGCATGGGGGGTTCCAGAGTCAGACAGCTATCACATTTTTAAATACCAGTTTCATCATCTGGGAAAAAATTACTGCCTTTAGTTTATACCTCAATTTCTTGAGTTAAAGATGGAAATGAGCAGAGTACTTGTCTGCTTATCTTAAATTGGGTAATTTAGGGAAGGTGTTTGGCACATTACTTGGAATAAACTCTTAATAAAATGCTATATACTTCTAGTGTTATGCTGCTCGTGTTATTGATGATCTAGCATTATGCCTTTGAATTTCTCCATAGAAACTCCCTACCACGACCTTCAAGGCAAAAACACAGTAATAAACTGAGACATTTTAATGCTGTCTTTTTTCTCCATTTTAACTTACCCTCCCATGGTGAATGTTTCTAGAAGACAGTGATATAACACATTAATTATAATATGCTCAATACAAATACCAAAAATCCCAATAGTGTAGACTACTGGTAAATAGTAAATAATTCGTCAAAAAAAAAAAAACACTTTAACAAGTGTTTTTGGCTTTTAAAAAATCTTTTGCCTGGGGCACTTGGGTAATTCAGTAAGTTAAGCTCCTGACTCTGGTTATGGCTCAAGTCATGATCTCACAGTTCCGTGAGTTCAAGACCCACATCAGGCTCTGCACTAGAAGCATGGACCCTGCTTCGGATTCTCTCTCCCTCTCTGTCCTTCCCCTACCTGTGCTGTATCTGTCTCTCCCAAAATGAATAAATAAAGACTTTATTAAAAAAATCTTTTGCCTTACAAAAAAATAAAAATAAAAAAGGACTTACATAGATCTTTTCTTGAACACAGATACTGTGTAAATTGTCATCCCAAAGATTATTGAGACACAGGCCCACATTATCTACTTTTGATAAAATTGTCATTATCATAGCTAACTATAGTGTTAAGCAAAATTTGTACTACAAGGCATCCTAAAGACAGAATGGTGGACTCTGACGATATTTGAGAGCACACTGCACTGACTCTGGAGTTAGTGAATTTGAGTTGTGGTCCCAAGCTTTGTTACTTTCTAAGCGAGTGACTGATAAACTTATGTAATTTCCTTAGCTTTAGTTTTTCCATCTGTAAAACAGAGCTAATAGTATAAAGCCAAAGGATTATAAATATGAAACAGGATATGGATGTTAAATAAGATTGTTCTAGGATAATGAATATAAAATAGATGGCACAACCTTGGCACATAGTTATTCAATAGTCTTTCTATAAATGTCGGTTGAATAAATATTAAATACATATTAAATTAAATATTAATTTTTTAAAAGAAAGAACAGACACTTTAAAGTGGCAGATTGAGAATACATATTTAGCTGTTCTTTTTCCCTAAACATCACTTAAATGAAAATAAATGGAAAGTGTCTTTTGAAAAAAATTGGGGAGGGGCATGAATACCCAAAGACAAAAAGAATGAAAGAGAAAATATCTCTATACTTTTGAAGATGGAAAATAAAAAAATGTATGATAACTGACATAGCAGATCGAAGAAAGCTGAAGCTTTTAGCTGGCAGAGATAAATCCAAGAGACATTCAAACTTGCATCACAGGACCACACGAAGCTTTCATGCATCTGAATAAGGAAGTTAAGGTTGATCAAAAAACAGAAGGATATATTGAAAAAAAATCTTATAAATGCAACTAGACCCAATGATACTTTTATAACATAACCAAAAGTTCTTTAAAATTCTTCCCATCAAGAAGTGAAGACAGTGTACCTTCCCCTTGAATTTGGACAAGCTTGTGATTGCTTCTGCCAGTGGAATTCAATAAAAGTGATACTGTGTGATTTCCGGTGCCAGGTTATAAAAGGCCATGCAGCTTCTGACTCATTCATCAGAATACATGCTTTGGAGCCATGTCAGAGGGTCAATAACTCTGAGACTGCCATGGCGGAAAGACCACAGGTAGGCATTCTCATTGACAGTTGTAGGCATCTTCATCAGGACCTTACCAATGGAAGTATCTTGGACTTGGATTGTCTAGCCACAGCTGTTATTTGTGTCACTACCAGTCATTTATGTCACCCTGGTTGAAGCCCAAAGTATCACGGAGGGAGAAAAGAACTCATAAGGCAAAGAGTTTCCACAGAGTTTCTCTCTTTCTCTCTCTTTTAAGATTTTATTTTTAAGTAAGCTTTATACCCAACATGAGGCTTGAATGCAAACCTTGAGATCAAGAGTCATATGCTCTACCAACTGAGGCAGTCAGGTGCCTACGTATTTCTTCTCTCTGCTGATGGTTAGGGATCTATCTATTCCCAAATCCTAGCAGTGTATTGGAGGGAAAAACAGAGTTTTCTGCATATCAGAGAAGAATATCAGACATATTTTAGGGCAGAAGTATTATATTAAAAACAGAGTATACATAGAAATTTACATACCAAATCTTACGGCTTCCGACATTCTTACTTCACTTGGCACACACACATTTAGTAGCTAAGGTACACCTTCCAGGCTTCATCTTGGTAGTGTGTTATCTTGGAAAGCTGATTAGACCAAAAGACAGATCTAAACACACTAACAGCAGTTTTCCAAAGAACTGTACCACGAAGACTCAAATAAAAAATCTTACTAGCAAGAACAAAACTTCCAAATATCCTTGTTAAAAATATTTTTAATGTGTATTTATTTTTGAGAAAGAGAGAGAGAGATAGGGTGCAAGCAAGGGAGGGACAGAGTGAGAGAGAGACACAGAATCTGAAGCAGGCTCCAGGCTCTGAGTTGTCAGCACAGAGCCTGACTTGGGGCTCTGACTTAAGAACCATTAGATTATGACCTGAGCTGAAGTCGAAAACTTAACAGACTGAGCCACCCAGGCACCCCTCCAAACATCCTTTTAATGCATTACTATTAAATAAGAAATTTACCAACGATGATTTGAGAAAAGCAAACAGAAAAAAAATAGCTAATAAAATAGTAACTATGTAGGGAGATAAAAACTTAGAAAATAAATTAAAACCTCATTATCATTACTATTCAGAGGTAAAAAAAAATAAAAAGATAATGTATTGTTGAAGTAAGACAGAATGTTATCAAAATAACATTATAAAAAAGTTAATTCTTAGAAATCTTACCCTAGAAATTTAAAAATTCAGTAAAAAGTTTAAAAATAAGGTTTAGGAAATACTCCATGAGAAAAGGCAAAGTCATGTAAGTGGATAGTTAGAATGAGTAAACAAACAACCAACCAACAACAAAAAACAGTGTTGGTGGTTCCACAATAAAATAAAATTATAAGGTTCCCAAAAGAAACGTGAGAAAATACAAAGCAACAATCCAAGAAAACTACCTAAACTGAATACATGTTATAAAAAGTTTCAAAGAATGTTCAGCCCAGTAAATGCAAACAGATAGATGCCATCTAAGACCCATCATTGTGAAAATTAAAAATTCTGGAAACAAAGGAAAGTTCCTAAAAATTTCAGAGACTATGAGAGAGAAAGACAGAAAAAGATAAAGAGGAAAAAAAGACTCAGATCAAGATAGCCATGAACTTCTAGATGGAGACACCATATATTAGCTAGTTATTGCAACATAAAAAAAAAAAATCATACCCAAAGGTAGCAGCAATAAAACAACAAATGTTTATTATCTCACATTTTATTCGAGTCATGAACCTAGGACTGACCTAGTTGGGTGCTTCTGGCTCAATCAAGGGGTATTTCAAGTCTCAACTGGAGGAGAATCTGCTTCCAAACTCACCCATGGCTGTCGTTGGCCTCAGGTCGTTGCTGATTCTTGGAGACATCAGTTCATTGTCCTGGAGGACTCACAATAAAACCACTCAGGACATGGAAGTTGGCTAATCTCCTCAAGAGAGTAAGAGAGTAAGAGAATTTAATAGTGAATGTCCCAAACAGGAGCCAGAGTCTTTTGTCCAGTGTCAAAAATGGCATCTCACTGTCGTAGACTCTGGGTCTGGGGTTCTCTCTTGTCCAGAAAAAGAGTGGGACGCAGGATTAAAATGCAAGAGAGGCTAGTATCTGAGAAAAGACAAGAGCAAAGGTTCTTGCTGTGTTTTTATTAGGATCAGAAGATGATGTGCACAAAGAGACAATGAAACCCATGAACATTAACTCATGGGTATGGGGAAAAGGGGGTTTTGAAGATATGTAGTGTTAGGGGTTTGGGTCAATACAAAACAAAATCCTGGCACTGGAGGAAGGTTGTTTAAGCCAGACCTGAGGTCCTACCTCTATAACCTAAACTGGGCTAGGGGACAAGAAAGACAGAGTGTGAACCTCAGTGTAAACAAGGTGCCTTTCTATTGCTAATCAACTCCCTCTGGGCAACTTTGCCCTGCTGTGATAACCCTGTTTTTACCTATTTACCTATTTTGGTCCTTCCTACCTCATTTTTGATGCTTTCATTCTGAGGTTTTTCTGTTCCTCTATCTTTGTCCTATACTGGGGGGTCTTTGCCTTGTTTTCTTAATCTTGTTTACCCAATCTTGGGTGAGTTCATCTTGTGGCTTTGTAATTCTTTATCCCTTGTTAACCCATCAGTGCAGGCTCAGGGAATTCCTAATTATTCCTCACATCCCACCACTTCTCCATTATTCTGTGCATTAACACTAAATAGCAGATCTAACCCACACACAAAGGGAGAGGACTACAAAGAGATGTGAATATCAGGAGGTGGCCATTTTAGTGGCTGCCTGCCACATACTGGGCGTTAAAATGTAACTGAGATATGTTTTAATATTCACAGGGGCTAAATTTCTCTAAACTAGCATTCTATGACCCAAATAATAATTGTGCATGAACAATAACAGCATTTTCAGACCTGTAAGGTCTCAAATTACCCTGCCTGCACCTTTTCCTTGTGAGGGGATGCTATGGGGCATCACTAGTATCCTCCATGCAGATGGAAGCACTGACTCGCAGGCGCTGGGAATGAATACTGGCTGCTCACACCTAAGAACTTCTTTGGAAATTGTCTTTGACTGAAGAGAGCATTTCTACCTAAAGTTATGTTCCCTCCCTCAGGATAACCTGCATCCATCCAGTGGCTGGTCAGCGGGGAAGGGTATAAATAATAAGACATCTCTCCTCAGTTGGCAACAACTCTGAAGGGCCATCTCAGCTCCAGAACTCCCTCTGGATCAGCTGAGATCTATGTTCTGTACTGCAGTTCAACTTCTCATTCTACCCACATCTCCACTTCTTCACAAGCATTCCTGAGAGCACTCCTGAATAAACCTCTTGCATACAAATTTCCTTCTTGAAACTATTTCCTAAGTAACCCAACTAAAAACAATTCTGACCAGAAGTAGATGAGGAAGTGAAGTCTAAAAATGAGAGTTTGGAGCTAGATCATCACCAGATGGCTGGCAACAAGTACAGCATCATGGGTGGTAATTGGAGTGATGAAAGCAACTGGCATATTATAACAGGAAAATTTTTTAAATGTGCATTGATTGTAAAGTGGGATGGGAAATCAATTAAAGAAAATGCACCAGCAGGTGCACTATCTCAGGCATTTGATAGGTTTTGAAGAGGCAGTTATTAAAATGGCAACAGAATAAGATGGTAGTTGCTCATGTTATTGGTGCATTGGAGACAGACAATGAGGTTTAATGATGCCAGAGGCCAAAAAAGCTAAGAATCAGATCTAGGACTTAATTATAAGTGAAACAGAGTTCCAAGGAAGTTCATTAGTCAACTCTGGCAATTGTGCTATGCAAAAATCAGGGTTCAGATTAAGAAAGAGTGGGATCCAAAATTTTTGTTGGAGACATTTGAGCTTCTTCTGAAACCTGTAGGCCTTCAAGGTACCTGCTCCTTCCCATTAAAATCCAGTATACTCCTATTTTTAAAAAGATGATGCAGAGGCCTCTGGCCTTTAGAGCAATATATACCCTTCTCAGTATCTATTTCTACTGATACCAGACAAAAACTTAAAGTCAAATCACAATATAATCCAGAGAGCTGTTAGCCTGTTAAAAAAGAAGTACTTGGGCACCTGGGTGGCTCAGTCGGCTGAGCTTCTGACTTCAGCTCAGGTCATGATCTTACAGTTTGGGGGTTCAAGCCCCATGTTGGGCTTTGTTCTGACAGCTCAGAGCCTGGAAGCTACTTCAGATTCTGGGTATCCCTCTCTCTGCCCTTCTCTCACTGGTGCTCTGTCTCTCTTTCAAAAATAAATAAACATTAAAAAAATTATAGAAAAATTAAAAAATAATAAAAAAGAAGTACTGAACCAAAAGAGCTATAGAATATGGTCAACATATATCAGTAAAACCCATGGTAATACGTGTATGATTGTGGAATTTGAAAGGGATAGATCATGGTGGATTAGGTAAAAAGTTAAATAAGGAGAATTTCTAAAAACTGATATAAGAAAAGTCAAGTTTGGTTTGTAAATAGGTTTCAGTACATGAGTACAAGCTGAAAATATATTGCTGATGCAGAGCAGTCCTACTCAGAGTGACCCTGAAATAATTATGGGTAAAATAATTTTAGTGGCAAAACATTTTGTACTGTAAGTGATATTTCACAATGTTTAGAAAGAAAAGTTGCACATAAATTCATCGTGTGAAGTGACTTGATTTTTTATTTAGGGGTCTGGAGAGAGAATGATTGGTAAGTAAGGAACTAAGAGTTCTGGAAGAAGCATGTGAATGGACCCATCCATGTAGATGGACCTCCGAGTGATGATGCAGTGTAAATATCTTTGTATTAGATGTCAATGCCCATCAGTGAGTACTCACCATGGAAAAGGCACTAAAAACAAAAAACAAAAACCAAGTAGACAGAATGGCTTAGCCAGTTGACATGAGCCAACCCTTGTCTTTGGACATTCTTACCTTGCAGCAGTGGATTCTTGAACAAAGTAGTCATGGTGGTAGGGATGAAGAGTATTCATGATGTCCCACCTACCAAGGTTGATCTAGCTACTGCTGAGACAAAGGCCAATTCTGAGCCCCAATATGGCAACATCTCTTCAACCATCCCCTTGGTGGCAAGTTGATTTCATAGGACTCTCCACTCTGAAAAGAGCAGCTTATTTTAACACATTCTAGGTATGTAGGAATTAATACATATTCTAGATATATATTTGCTTTTTCTTCTTGCATAGTATCAGCTAGTCTCTAGGGATCCCAAACCAGGACACTGATGAAGTGACTATTGGATCTGTTCCAGATGTAAAATTAAATCAAGAAAGAATTTCATCAGAGTCACCTATCATAGATAGATTTTCCAACAAAAGAGCTATAGTAAGGGAATCCCAGAAGGATGGTTAGGAAAAACCCAAAATGCCCATTGTGAACCTATATTAAACAGATAGCATTCCAGAATTCTCCAGAAGAGACTTTTTCCTAAAATATGGGGAAGATCAGTCGTGTGTGTGTGTGTGTGTGTGTGTATGTTTGTGGGTGTGTGTGTTACATACACTGTAAAAATGGATGGAACCACATCTATAACAAAAATCTTGACAAGAAATACACCAAAACAAATAATTCTCTACATAATTTTTTCTAATTACTTTGTGGATTTATGCCTTGCCTTGTTTTTAAGTGGATTTGATGAATTCAGCTTACTATAAAACCGTTATACATTATTTCCAATTTTTACGACAACTCAGCAAGAATTAATTTTATTCTCGCTTATTTCAGAATATAATCAGTGTCTCTGAGGGGTTAAATAACCTGTTCAAGTTACCCAAAAGGGTAAACCATACTCCAAACCAGAAAAATAGTTCTGTTACAGTGAATATAAGTGATTTCTTTTCCACTTCTATTTTTCAAACTTTCTGAACTGTGGTTATGCTGATTTTATAGTGAAAATAAGTTGTAAAATAGGAAAAAATAGACTCACTAGATGTCCAATACATATTCATTGAATTTTCAAATGAAACAGCAACACAGAACAATTGTCATTCAAGATCCTCTGGATCTATTTTAAGAGACTTGGTTAAATTTCATGCCAGGAAATTGTGTTCTCAGCCTAAATTGTCCACACAGTTTTGAGCAAGTATGTAATTTTCACTTCTTAATCTAATAACTCTGAATCGTTTTGTTCAACAACTTAGTCATATATATTTTAGAGATGGCTGAAGAGATTCTTATTTAAATAGTATTATAGTTTTTCATGTAAAAAATAGATGTTTCTATAATAGTAGAATGCAGTATTTTCAAGTAAAACAGGAAAATATGGTCATAATAAAAAAGTCACATCTGTTAGTTCCATTAGTAACTTTTGTATTTTCTCTCCTTATTTTATGTAATGTGCCCTAAGTATACCTGAAGCATAAATAAGAAAGTACAATGAGTGGTTTTTTCAGTCTGTGGATAGGCATTCCCATTCTTTTTTTTTTTTTTTTTTTGAGAGGAAGGGCATAAGTGAGTGAGGGTAGAAAGAGAAGGAGAGAAAGATCCCCAGGAGGAGCAGAGAGAGAGAGAAGTAAGACTCACCCTCACCTAAAGCGGGGCTCAAGCTCACAAACCAGTGAGATCATGACATGAGCCAAAGTCAGATGCTTAACCAACTGAGCCACCCATGCATCCAGTGGTCTCACTCATAAAAGGAACTCATCATGTTCACTGAGGAGATGAAGAAATACAAGAGTCAGATGAACTTAAAGAATATACTGGGTTATAATCCAGTAATGCTGCCCCTGTTATCTCTTCCCTCTCAAAATTATAAATGGATATAAATGAAAAAAGAATTTAAAATAACTTTTTAAATGTTTATTTGTTTATTTTGAGAGGAAGCGTGTGTGGTGAGACAGACAGGGAGAGGGAGAGAGAGAAACCAAGGGAGGGCAGAAAGAGAGAGAAAAAATACCAAGTTGATTTGTGCTGTCACCACAGAGCCCAAAGCAATGCTGGATCTCATGAATCATGAGATCATGTCCTGAGTGAAATCAAAAGTCAAACATTTAATCAACTGAGCCACCCAGGCTCCCAGAAAAGGGTATTTTTTAAAAATAATACACTATGTACCACAATTGGATTGCTTTGTACTACAATCAAGAATTCAAACTGGACCTATAGTTAGGTACTTGACCTTTAATGAGATCATTTTCCCCACATTAGTAACTCAGGATAAGAATAGCAGCTGTGCACATAATAGTCAACAGCAAACTTGTTTCTGTTACCAAAAATTTACTTTAGAAACCATTATTTTCAGGAGAAAATGGGTCAAATATCTCTTGGGTAACTTCACATACAAAGAAACATGCTGGGGTAAGAGTGGGCCTAATAGCTATCATCCTGGTCCTCCAAATCAATTTCAGAACTAAGAAAAAGATCAATATAGGAGTTAAGCATATGGAGTTCAAGATACCACTTTCAATACTGATAATACAAATATTGGAAAACATGAGTTAGAGTAAGTGTCAATGAAGCAAGCTAGCCTCCCTCCCCCCCCCATAATGACTGAGATAACAGAGAAAAGCCATGTGTTGCTCAAATGAAAGCCTGGATCACAGAGTAATATAGAAAAAGGCAAAAATGGTGCCTTCCCAACATAATATCCTGGGCACTTATGCACAATCAAACACCTGCAAGATTTAACCACCTCATGCTATCTAGCTATAAGTTAACACCTACACGATTTAACCATCTCATGTGATCTCATTCTCTCAAATGAGGAAGATAAAATAATATTGCATAAATTGCCTAAATGCTTGTTTCCTCCTCATACTGAAAATTGCTTGATGGCAGAGTTGACATATGTGTCCTCATATTCTAAGAATATATTTTTAAAATAATGAATAAAATAAAATGGAAAGGTGAGAACAACAGCAACAAAAATGGCTTATAGGAGTGAGTGGTCCCGGCTTACTCAGGGCCAGTGTCCCAGAAAATGAAGGACTTAGTCAGGGTTTGAAAAAAGAATGGTATGTAAAGATTAAAAGAGAGAGA
>PJEM01018026.1:0-20018 GCA_004023845.1 Helogale parvula
GAATTTAGTTGGGGTAGACAACAGGGAACACAATTCAGTCCATCACAGTTGGTGAAATGGTAAAGTTGCAAGGATTCAAGAGTCAAAACACCTTTGCCTTTAATACATAACAGCTGCTTGGTAAGGATGACAAGGAGAGCAATGGCTATGATGAGTACGGTTTACAGATGTTAGAGGAGCAGCAAAATTAAGAGAAAATATAGCTTTGATCCAGGTATATGAGATTAAGACCAGTATTAATTGTAATCATTTACTTAAAATTTGTGGGCAATTTGTTTATTGATATATTTGAAAGAGAGAGAAAGAGAGAGAGGGAGAAAGTGTGTAGGCTTGCATACACTGTGGAGGGACAGAGAGAAAGGGAGACAGAGAATACAAAGCAGGCTCTGTGCTGTCAGTACAGAGCCTGACACAGGACTTGAACTCACCAACCATGAGATCATGACCTGAGCTGAAATCAAGAGATGGACACTTAACTGACTGAGCCACCCAAGTGCCCCTCATTTTATTCTTTAAATCCCACAACATTACTTGATGGATCAAACAAACTATTGAAAGAATTAGTTGCTTGGAAAAAGGAAGTGTTAGCAAAGGAGGCTGGAAAAAGTGAGACGAAGAGAGTAGTGAGGTGGGGTTCGTCTAAGCACAATGTCACAGAGAGAGGACACTATGGCCAAGGAAGTCTTACATCTAATTCACTCATCCATTCGCCCCAGAGGTATTGACTGCTTGCCTGTTGGTGCCTGATGAATTGGCCAGATGGTGTCAAGTTGGCATCTTAGCAAGATGACTGGCCGCCCCATGGAAAAGCGAGGGGAAGGGGCAAGGCTAGAAGCAGGGAGAGTCGGGGACCATGGCAGTGATCCTGGTCAGAGGCTCTCCTTAGTGAGCGGACATTCAAAAGTGAATGCCCATGACTCTAGGCAAGGACCTCTGTTTTATAAGGTTCTGGTCACGTCCCCTTGGTTCCTTCTCAGGTTCTACCCTTATTGGCTGGAAAGCTCTAGGTGCCAGGTTGTCCATTCCTAATTGGCTCAATTCCATTGTACGAGGGTGACCTGTGGCCCATCGAGAAACACTTCTTAAGATCAAGATTATAATAACGGTAGTTAAAATTAGTGAGTATTTACCATATGTCTTTACATCCTTCATCTTTGTGACAAGGCAAGGGGAGTTGGAAATAAAACAGTTAGGAGCGTGCATTCAGATCTTAGCTCCTCCTCACTGGCTCTGTGACCTTAAAAATTCTTAACCTCTCTGTGCCTCAGTGTCCTTGACAGTTTATAAGGATAAAAAGAATTAATATATGTCCCTGTCCTCATGGACTCTTGGGTCTAGTCATCTAGCACATTCTTTATCTGAACTTAAAATCAATCAACACCTTCTCAGGAAGTAGATACTGGACGCCATTGATCCTACATTATGCTGTGACTGGTTATTTCTAATCTGCGCTGTCCCCAGGGCGCAGGTCAGATCCTGGCACCTCTGAAGAACTTAAATATGCAGTGGCTTCTCTGACCACGTCTAGACCCCTGCCGTCACGTAGGGGAATCCTTGTCACGTATTCCTAACAAACACACGTGATGGGGCAATTAGAATATTACCACATGGACATCAGTTTAGCCTCTTAAAGATTATTTAGTTACATTGGTGTTACTTGATTAATATTTATACTTTGCATAGTATCGGCAGTTGGATTCATCTCACGATAGCTTTGTGATGTTGTAAGAAAATTATTCCCAGGCCCAGCCCAACCAGAGGTATTCTGTTTCTAAGCAGGTCAGGAGACAAGGAAAGTTCTGGAAGTGTGGGAATGTCCTTTGCCTCCACAGGTGCCTGCCCTGCACAAGTCTTGTTGGAGCCTTGCTTACTCCGCTAATGTTTGAAAGCATCCTCTGGCCCAGTTAGTAAACAGGGATGTTTCACGTATTTCTCACTAGAGATGGATGATATAAAGCATAATCAATTGTATTTTAAATTTAATTTTTAGTATATTTTAAATAATCACTAAACCTAATCTAAAACCTACAGAATTCAATGACACTGAGTAAGTGGCTTTGGGTTACTTCCTCACGCGGACTTTCCATCTTTTCCTAAGAAATGGGGACGTTTCAGAGCCTGGGTTGGGACCTTTCTGTCACAGGGACTCAGCAGCTAAATCTAATCTAGTTTTTCCACTAATAGCTTTTATGACTTTTAGAGAAAACTACTTTTTAACTAAAAGTCCAGAAAAAAGTAAAGAGGTGTATCAAAATGATTACAGAACCAAGACCAAAGTCTAAATTAGATTAAAGAATTAAATAGGTTTAAATTAGGTAAATGTTAACTAAGTATGGTAGGCGTCTGTAATAGACATAAACATTTAAAGGATGAAGTCATCCAGGATAAAGGAAATATAAATGTAGATCACAAGAAACAAAGTAAAATGAAGATTCACATACAGATCAGTATTATAATAATGAGTCTGAAAGCATTATCAGACACAATACAGCAACACATTAAAAGAATAGTAGGGGTGTGGCACCTGGGTGGCTCAGTTGGTTAAGCAGCCGACTCTTGATTTTAGCTCAGGTCATGATCTCAGGAATTCCTGAGTTCAAGCCCCACATGAGGCTCTATGCTGACAGCGCAGAGCCTGCTTGGGATTCTCTCTCCCCCTCTTTTTCTGCCCCTCCCCCATGCATGCACACACACTCCCTCTCAAAATAAATAAACTTAAAAAAATATAGTCTCGATCAAGTAAATTTCATAGCTAAAATGAATAAATGGGTTACTATTCGGATATTCATGCAACTTACTGTGTTGACAAAAATTATATAATTATCTCTATAGATGCTAAAGACATTTAATAAAATTCAGCATTTTAATTTTAAAAATCTCAATATGTAAGTCTAAAATAAAAAACTAAACACATATCAGTGCACACATACATATGCTTCGTGAAGAAATACTAGACGCCTTCCTACTAAAATGAAAAAGACATCAGTAGCACAATCATTATTAAAACTGCTCTGTAGTTATTAGCCAATGAAAGTGGGCAAATAAAGGGGAATATAAGATATAAAAATTTTAAATAACACTATATTTGGATTAATTTCTTTCTTTTTTTTTTTAAAGGTTTTACTTTTAAGTAATCTCTACACCCAACATGGGGCTCTAACCCACAAGCCTGGGATCAAGAGGCGCATGCTCTACTGACTAGACAGTACCTGTTGGAATTACTTTCTGATGAGAGACTTGTAAACAGAGAAAACCCCAGGGAATGGAACAAAAAATTTTAGAAGCAATGAGAAAATACAAAGAATTAATAAACAAAAGTCAATTACCAAGTAAGTAAAGAACGTCAAGTTAGAAAATGTGATGAGAGGGAGACCCAATTCTGCGATCCCCCCAAAATGATGAAACACCACGTGCTGAGCATCCAAGATGTCTAGGCGGTCTAGGTGTGTTTCATGCAAATGCTACCAAGGAATGTGATGGTTGCTATTTTCCCCATCTCCCATTTTCTCCTCAGATTTTAGCAGAGCCCACCATCATCCAGAATAAAATTGTTTTGCCACCTTGCTGCAGTAAGTATGACCATTTGGCTAAGCACAAGCCCGTGGGGGTAAGTGGGGTGTGCTAATTTGGGGGAGGGGGTCCCTAGACAGGACATGGCCTGTCTGGCTCCCTCTCTCCTCCCAAGTAAGTGCAGCTGGGGCTGGAGCAGCCATCCTGTCCCTGAGGCAGAGGCCGCGCTGAGGACAGGAAAGTGACAAACCAGGAGGCTGGGTCTCTAATGACAGAACACCGGACAAACCCGTCTGCGTCCATGGGTTTCATTGTGTTTGCAGTCAGTCACAGCCGGACCGAAAAGGAGACTGGGAAGCAAGACAGGTGAAGCACATCTCTTCCTCACAGACCCCTTTCTACGTCTGTTGATCTCACATCAATTACCAGCCTGCCTTTCCTCATCTCCCCGTTCCCCACAGGAATATTTACGTCTGTTTTATTGTGATTTTATGTTGGCAAATACAGTAAAACCTTGGATTGCAAGTAACTGGTTCTGCGAATGTTTTGCAAACGAGCAAACATTTCTAATAAATTTTAACTTGATAAACAAGTGATGTCTTACAATACGACTAGTACGTGACACTGAATGTCACATGATGGCAACTGAGTCAATGGTGCTTCTCTCTCTCCTCGCTCTCTCTCTCTCTATCTGTCGATTGCCTCCCATGCGTGGATGCTCGGTCTCAGGCCGTGGTGTTGGTCAGAAATCAGTGATTCCTCTGAACACAGGAAGGTGCCCACAACTGGTATCCAACTGTTGGATCATGAGCAACAGCGAGAGGTTATGGGGGGGGGGGGGGGTCTCGTCCGCAGAGGAGGAGGAGAAAAAGGCGGAAGAATCCCTCCCTCACTTCCAATGAGATTAGGGAGGTGTGGAAAATGCGGGAAACAGTGCACAATTTTGTAGTTTCCTACAAAAACTGCCACCCAAATAAGGCCGCAGCAGTGTGAGCCATGACTGTTTAACAATAATGCAATGTCACATTTCCACAAAATCCTCAGAAGGAGGCAAATGCAAGGGTCACTGGATAGGTTTCTTGTTAAAGTTGCACGAAAAGAAAAGGATTCCATTGAGCCAAAAGATGGCAGTGACTCCATTAGTGACAGAGAAAGTCTTCCTACACAATAACTCTCCTCTCTCCTGTCTCCTGTCTCCTGACCACCCTCTTTGTCTTACCTCAAAGGTAAGTGCAGGTTAATTTGTTTATTTTTCTTTATATTTTGTATTTTCTTCATTATTTGGTATTATATCACAGTATTGTAATCATCTTTATATGAATGTTTTTGGGTTGTGGAATGAATCATCCGAGTTTCCATTATTTCTTATGAGGAGAGTCGCTTTGATATACAAGTGTTTTGATTTACAAGCATGTTTATAAAACGAAATACGCTCGCAAACCAAGGTTTTACTGAACTTAAGAATACATAACAACCTCCCAACCCCTTTCTTCATGACCCCAGTGTGACCTAAGAATCCACCATCCAGGCTCCACATTGTCTCCCTCGATGACAAATTTGATGCTGCCAGTCCTGGGTTTAAGGTCATTTGTCAGCGTTACACCACTTACAAACCCCTCAAATCCTTCATAATTGGCCCCTGGCTCTCTCGTCTGCTTCCCTCCCAAAGTACCCACAGCCACCCCACCATCCCAACCGGACAGAATCCCAGACACTGCTCCCAGCGCACCGGGAGGTCCTGCCTCGGTGGCTTCGCACACTCTCCTCTCCGCCGAGAATGCCCGATGTCGGCGCTGGTCCGCTCACCCCTGCGCCCTTCTCAGCTCATGTTAGTGACGCGCCCCCACACTTCCTCTCTGTCCCCCTAACCCAGCAGGCGCTCCTCTTTCATGGTCCTTTCAGGATTTCCCTAACACCCTGACACAACTCCTAAGCATCGTAAACCTTCGTTTTCCGTCCTTCTGCCTCCATGAGGACGAAACCAAACAGAAGCGACTTGAGGGACGTCACACACTCTTAAAGCAACGACTGAATGCATCAGTCGACCTCGAAGGCAGTGTTTCTCAGACCCTGAGAATTCACAGGTCAGGCTGGAACACGGCCTCTGCGCCCAGTTTGAGAAACGCTGCATTAGAAGTTAAACATATCACCTTCGACAGTCAGTGAATGTCGATTCAATTAAAAACACAACAAAAATAAATAAATAAGTGACAAAAATAAATAAATAAAAGCCCAACACAGACACTGGGACTGAACAGTGGCCCTGGGACATGATGAGGTCATTCAGACAATCATGAATAAGTTTATGGCTTTTTAAAAATTATTATCTACACAAATATCCAAGTATTTGGATAATCATTGCATCCCCCCCCCGATTGTCCATATATGCAAGTTTTTAAATTTGTCCACAAGCATTGCACATCCCTTAAAAACATGTCTGTGGATGTGCACGGTTATTTTTTATTCCCTTAGGAGTCCTATGCCCCTTACTTTAGAAAAATGCATATTTTACACCACTTTTTGGACATGATTTTGTAAATGCCTCAAGCCCACCAGGAACCTGATTTAACGCTAATTTAAATGCCAGAGAACACCAGCCTTTCATCTCAAGCAGAATCATTGAGTCAGCCCTCAGGAAGCACTCAGTGAGTTCAACAGTCTCCTCGACTTTACCGAACCACACATGAATTACCCCATGAGGAGTCTTTGTTCCAGACCCAGGCCAAGTCGCCTTTGACCCAAGTTCAACCAAGCATCTCTTTAAAATCCCCCAAAAGCCGCACGGCGTTAAGTTCTATGGAGTAGTTGTACGTCACAACTCACCTCTGCGATTTCTGAAATGTAAATGGGAAAGGTGAGAAGGCCTGACAGAACTCTGGGACAACAAATGGAGAGAGCCAGGTCCTAAGAGGACGTTTCTCCATCTGCGCCTCCTGGCCGGCTCCTGTAAGGCCACACTTCTGGGAACGAATTACTAAGGCAGCTGTAAGGTAAGGACAAGCACAGCGATCTCCTAGAAGCATCGCTGACAACAGTGTTCAAGGTCAGCACCAGTCTACTTGGATAAACGAACCTCAAGACTGTGAAGGATATTTTGATAGTCAACACACAGTTAACCACAACACATTTCAAAAGATGAATGCACATTTTACATGTTTGATACATTCAAATAATCTTCACAAACAAACTTAGTCCTGAAATTGCATGCAGTTTTGGGAAACCATGTAATAAAATACTGTCTCCCCTTTACAGGTAACTGTCGGTGTGGCCAGGTAATGAGCTCTCATTCTACGGAACTGTTCAGAAGGCGTCTTAAACCACACGGCTGTTCACCAGGGGATGCAGTAGGATGCTTAGGTCTTCCATATATATTTGGTTGAGGAATAAAAATCAGAACTAAGTATTCATTCTTTCAGTTCTTCTTTCAAACAGATTTTCCCCTCATGTCACCATCCTGTGTATACACAGGAAGTCATGCAAACGGAACTAACTCAGATTTCACTAGGTTATACAAATTATATCAAATGCATAACTTTACTATCCTGATTATCAAATTGTATAGCACGAGGTAGAAGGGACATTAAAGAAACGCTTATTTCACTCTTGTCCACCGAATTGGAGAGGAGACAGCTGTCCTGAACATATGTGTGGAGGAAGGTACATTTATGGCAGGAAAAATGTAAATTGCCAACTACTTTTTAAATAATTTTCAATGTACACTGTAATGTATATTGACTGCTACTCAAAACTAATATTCTGGGAGTTTTAAAAATACAGTCCTACTACTGCCACAGAGATGACCTTATCTCGATTAAGGCCATGCTATTATTGTGTATTTATCTATGGCCATAAGATTCTGATGACTATCTTTGAAGGAAAATGTGTCAAAAGAAGATAAAAAATGGAACGTGTACATATGTATTAGGTATTTAAAGGAGCAGAACTGAGTGGGCAAATGTTACGGATAAATAAAGGGAAAATGTGAGAAGGATGAAGGACGGAGAAAGAAATAACTTATGGTGCATAAAGAAAAGAAAATAAATTAGGACCATCAACTAGGTTTCATACTAAACGTGAGGAAGGGGAAGAGAGAGAGAGAGAGACAGGGAGATAGAATGGGAAGGAGGAAGTGTTGGTGTTAGTGTTGGTGATCTAGGCAGCTTGTGACCTAGGCAGCCACGCCCACCACCCCCCCCCCCCCCCCCCCCCCCCCGGAAATGACCAGGCAGTCATGCCCCCTCCCCCAGGGACTGACTGGAACATCCTGCAAGCCAGCCCTCTGGCTGTCACTCATGCTTTGAGCAGTGCTGTCCAGTAGAGATAAAATGAGGGCCACACATGTCATTTTAAATTTTCCAGCAGCTATATTTTAAAATACTAACAGAATAAAGAGTCCAGAAATAGACCCACACAGTTAGAGTCAATTAATTTTTGGTAAAGCTACAAGGCAATGCGACGGAGGGAGGGAAGTCTTGGGAACCAATCATGGCACAACTGGCCTTCCATATGCCAAAAAATAAATAAGCCACAATCTCTACCTCATGCCCTGTACAAGGGGTGCAACATGAAACACAGATCTCAGTGCAAAGTACAAAGCTACAAGTCTTTTAGAAGAAAACAGAAAATCTTTGTGACTACGGTTAGCCAGGACTTCTTAGATGAGGCACCAAGAAACACAATCCAGAAAAGAAAAAAGGAACTGATAACTTGGACTTCATCAAAATTAAAAACTTACTCTGCGAAAATATGGTCCAAAGAATGAAAACACAAGGCACAACTTGGAGAAAATGTCTGTAACTCACATATGCAAGGAAATTCATAACGAGCCCTCAAAACTCAACAGCGAACTATAACTCGGAAATGAGCAGACACTGAGACATGTCACCAAAGAGGTTATGCAGATGATGATAAGTGCAACTAAAAATGCACACGTTGAGGCTCTGGGTGTCTCAGTCGGTTAAACGTGGGACTCTTGGTTCCAGCTCAGGTCATGGTCTCAGCGTTTCGTGAGTTTGAACCCCACATGGAGCTCTGTGCTGACAGCTCAGAGCCTACTTGGGATTCTCTCTCTCCCTCTTTCTCTACCCCTCCCCCCTCACTTCCTGTGTCTCTCTCAAAATGAATAAATAAAAAAAAATTTTAATGCACACATCCTTGGATGCCTGGGTGGCTCAGTCAGTTGAGCATCCACTTGTTGATTTCAGCTCAGGTCATGATCTCACGGTTGTGAGATCAAGTTCTAAATCGGGCTCTGCAGTGGGCATAGAGCCTCCTTGGGATTTTCTCTCTCAATGTCCCTCCGCCCCTCCATGCAAGCATGCTTTCTCTCTCAAAAAACAAAAGTGCTCACGTCATTAGTCTTTACGGAAGTGCCAGTTAAAACCACACTAAGGGGGCGCCTGGATGGTTCAGTCAGTTAAGCGTCCACTTCGGCCCAGGTCATGATCTCGCAGTTTGTGAGTTTGAGCCCTACTTCAGGCTCTGTGCTGACAGCTCAGAGCCTGGAGCCTGCTTTGGATTCTGGGTCTCTGTCTCTCTCTGCCCCTCCCATGCTAGCACCCTGTCTCTCTCTCTCTCTCAAAAATAAATAAACCTTAAAAAATATTTTAAAATAAAAAATATAAAATAAACCACACCAAGGTGCCTCTACATATCCATTAGAACAGAGGGTGTAGGGGGCACCTGGGTGGTTCAGTCGGTTAAGCGTCTGACTTCGGCTCAGGTCATGATGTCACAGTTTGTGGGTTTGGGCCCCACATCAGGCTCTGTGTTGACAGCTCAGAGCCTGGAGCCTGTCTTCAGATTCTGCGTCTCCCTCTCTCTCTGCTCCTCCCCTGCTCATGCTCAATCTCTCTCAAAAATAAATAAAGGTTAATTAAAAAAAGAAGAAGGACAGAGGAGGCAGAAGCTGCTAGTTCCCAGCGCCGGTGAGGACGCAGAGCGTCTGGAATGCTCCCATGTTCCTGGGGAGGATGCAAAACGGTGCAGCCGCTCCCAGGAAGCTAGCTGACATTTCTTTGAAAGCTAAAGATACACTGAACACGTGACCCAGCAATTCCACTTCCGGGCATGTGCCCAAGAGAAAGGGAAGCAGATGCCCAGCCAAGGACTCTGTCCAGAGCAGCTCCACTTATAACCGCCAGACCCTAAAAATCGCTTACATGAGAATCTCCACGGTGCGTTCTGTCCTAAGGCACCTGGTTTTCCACGTGATGAGGAGACCCAATGGGTAGGAAAACAAGTGGGAAAAGGAACACCAGAAACTGTACACAGAGCAATAAAAAATGAAGACGAAATTGCAGGGAAGTTACAAATAACAGAATATCATGAAAGTTGTATTTCTGTTACCTCTTGGACAGGAATGACTTTTTAAGCAGGAGACAAACAAAGATGTTTCAAAGGGATGACAACAGAAGAACAGGATTATTTCACATCAACGGCTTTTCCCGACGCCCCTCTGGAGAGCAGCTGCGGTTCTTCCCCCACGAGCCCACGACCGCAGTCTTGGACATTCGTCGCAGAGGAATGAAGACATTTTCACCTGGGAGCTTGAACGTGAATGCTCACAGCTGCCTCATTCAGAATAGGTGGCCCCGGAGAGCACCCGGAGGCCCTGCAATGCGATAAATGATCACACGCGGGCGCATCGATGCCACGGACAACCGCTCAGGAAGAAGAAGGAACGAGGGCCCCTCGATGAACCTCCGGGGAATTATGCGGCATGAAAGAGCCAAGTCCAGAAGGTGATTGACTCCAGGACGCCCTGCATGTAGCATTCTTGACATTACAGAACTGTGTGACTAAGGAACAGAGCAGTTGCTGCCGGGGGTTAGGACCGGACGGAGGATGGTGCGGCTGTCAAGGGGTGACACCCCGGGGCCTGTGGGGACCGCAGTTTCCTATCGCGATCGTGGTGGTGGGCATGCTAAGCCAGGCATGTGGGGATACACACCACTAATGAGTGCATATCTAATGGTGAACTTGGGACACATCTATGGCTTGTACCCACGGCAGCGTCTCAGTGTAGATGTTATCCTATTGTTCCGTAATGTGAACCTCGGCGAAGGAGGCAGGACCTCCCTACACATTTCCCCACAACTTCCTGTGAATCTGTAATTATTTCAAATGAAAAAGTTATAAAACAATTTTAAATGAAGTAAAAGGACCTTCTGAACATGATCACTAATTAATCATTTCAAGCACCCCTTTAAGTATTACAGACCTGAACCCTTAGGCAATCCTTTTCCTACTAATTCAAATTTTGTGCATTCAAAATTCAAGAAGGTGACTCGTGGCTCCAGGAAAAAGGACACCCGCATACATTTTAATGAAGTTTACAAAACTGACACAGATCTTACATATTTTCATGCCACGTATTTTTTCCGACAACAAATGATGTTTACAACTGCAATGATAATGCGATGACTCTTTACTCAAATGATTGTTTTTCAAAGAAAAGGAATCGGCGGTGGGAAACCAACTCTTAGAAAGCTAATGGCTTCCATTTCCAGTGGGGGCACCTGTGCAAGGGGCCGCAGTCACCGTAGGTCCACTCGGCAGAGGCTGCATTCACTTCTGTTAAACTCACTGAATGGACAGAATTTTAGGACTCAAGGAAGCGCGTGTCACCTGCTTTCCCGGTGACATTGAACATGATACATTTAAAGTGTCATGAACCCAACTGTGCGATTCTGTTGACACATTAGAGGACACATTAGGCTATTCAGACACATTAGAGGATCAGAATAGAAAGCCTCTCCCGCTCACTGCCCCCAAGGGGCGCCTGGGTGGCTCTGCCAGTTAAGCATCTGACTTGGGCTCAGGTCATGATCTCGACATGCGTGGGTGTGAGTCCCGCATCAGGCTCTCACTGTCAGTGCTGAGCCCGTTTGGGACCCTCTGTCTCCCCCTCCCTCACTCATGCTGTCTTGCTCTCTTTCTCTCTTTCTCAAAAACAAAACATTAAAAAAAAGCACCCCAAAATAAACTCTCAGACCCTGAGCGTGCAGCAGGGGACACAAGCAGCTTTTCCTACGGTTTGGTGCCTCACTCAGGAAATGATGTTGGGACAAGGTTAGCATCAAGAAAGGGGGAAAAATGTGAGAGCTGAGCAAGGTAGCTTCCCCACCCGTGAGCTCCTGCTTGTGCAGAGAAAGCGAGTCGGAGGTTCCGCCAAGACCACACCAACATGGGGCTCAGAGTTCGGGTGCTTTTAAGAGGAACCTGCTATTTTTAGATGAAATGTCCCAAATTTTCATTGACGGTAACCGTTCCAAACATCTTTAAAACAGCGAGCTGCCTCAGCAAAGGACAACAAAGCTAGTGGGGCCAGAGCCACTGACACTTCCTCCCTCCCGTTCTGGAGGCAAGGGGTCCAAACTCAAGGTGTCCGCGGCGTTCCTCCTCCTGGAGGCTCTGAGGGAGTCTCTGCTGTTAGCTGCCTTTCTCCCGGTGTCTGCGTCCAGAGGTACCTGGGGTTCCTTGGGGGTTTTTTTCTTAATCATTTAAAAAAATTTTTTTAACATTTATTTATTTTTGAGAGACAGAGAGCGACAGATCATGAGTAGGGGAGGGGCAGAGAGAGAGGGACAGACAGAATCTGAAGCAGGCTCCAGGCTCTGAGCTGTCAGCACAGAGCCCAATGTGGGGCTCGAACCCATAAACTGTGAGATCATGACCTGAGCTGAAGTTGGACGCTCAACCAACGGAGCCACCCAGGCGGCCCTGATGTTCCTCGGGTTAAAGACACATCGCTGGAGCCTCTGCTCCTGCATTGCGTCTCCTCTCTGTGTCTGGTTTCCATGTCCCCATGTTCTAAGCACATGCCAGCCACTGGATTGGGGTCTCCCTCAGTAGGACCTCATCTAACTTGACTGCATCCGCAAAGACCCTGTCCCCAAATCAGCTCACATGCACAGGTACAGGGACACGATAAACCCATGACACAGGCAAGCCCACTACAGCCCAGCCACCAGTTTATACTGTTTGCTGGTGAAATACATCCTACATAGTTTAAAATATTTGTAAAATAAAAAATCACCAGAAAAATGTTGAAGGGAATGTTTGCACACCCAAGGGGGAGAGAAAGACTTTGTCAGCGTGACTCCAAGTGCAAAATTTATACAGGAAAGGGACTGAACAAGTTGACAGATTTAACCACAAAAATATAAATATCTCTCTACATCTAAAAAAATTAACATAGTAAAAATATGCATCAGGAATCACTATGTTACAGAAGACTGAAAACAGTCTATATAAACACAATGAGGATTTCTTCTTTCTAACCCTCAGACGAAAAACTGGCATAAACCATAACAGAAAATTAACAAAAGAGGGAACGCAAATGTTCTGTAGATCCAGGAAAGCATGTTGAACATTTCTAGTTATCAACGCACTGCAAATACAAAGCAGTGACGAAGCTTTTTCTCCCCTTTAAATACATCAAAATTAAAATCAAACCAACCAACAACGGAACCCCCAGTGGTGACAAGAAGGTGGGGGGATGGGCACCATCATACATCGCCAGGAAAACGGTCAATTCTGCAGCCCTTCTAGAGTCAGTTTGCCATCTGGTAGCAAAAGCCTTAAAAACGTTCTTCCTTTCTAATCAATAAAATTTTTCTTCTGGAAATTTACTCTAAATCACTAAGTGGGGAAGACACACGTTTGAACAAGGCGATCCGTCGCAGCCATGTTTATAGCTACAAAACACATGGGAGCAGCCCAAACATCAAATGCATTGGGTTTCCCGGGAAATAGAGTCTGAGACAGAGCTTGTGGGGGGTTCCTGGGGGTCTGCTCTCAGGAGCAGCAGCGGAGGAAAGGCCAGGAGCAGGACAAGTGACAAGGGAGGTTGCCAGTGTTGCGCTGGCTGGGAATATCCAGGATCAGCCAGTCAGTGCCTCGGGGGCTCTCAGGAGGGATGGCCCGTCAGCGTTGAACTGAACTGAGACATGGGGCTCAGACTTGGTGTCCCCTTACCCTCCCAGTCACTGAGTGTGGCTGTTCACAGAAGGAGGTGTCCTGTGGGTGAGGTGGCTGTCTGACTGAGGAAGGCCAACCCAGGACTCTCTCGACAGACAAAAATCTTCCGTTCTTTATCGTCACCTCCCGGGGCTGCCCCAGCAGGACGTCTGTGGACAATTCCTAGGGTAAATCACACCTCTCTATTTGCCCCCAGCATTCCTGGGGGATCCCTGACAGATCAAGGTTGTACATATTTAAGATGTACAGCGTCATGGTTAAGACACGCACTGGGAGTGCAAGGATTACCGCAGTCCAGTTGGTCAGCACACCCGTCACCTCACAGGTAGCACTGACCGTGTGCGTCTGTGGTAACAACACTCGGATCTACTCCCTCAAGTACACAACACAGTGCGATTAACGGAAGTCGCCAGGCCGTACGTTAGATCCCAAAACTTCGTCTTATAACTGCAAGTGGTAAGTCACTTTTTCCAACATTCTCCAGTAAAATGCGGATAAATTCATTTTCTGTATTAATCACTGTGGGGAAGGTACAGCACGGTGTGCAGTGATAGAAACAGCTAATCGACAACTGTTTGCCTACTGAGAACCTACTGTTCACCACGTGCCATTCTAGGGATTAGCGCAGATAATAAGATAAGGAAGACAGTCACCGGAAGGGGATTTCATCCTGGTGAGGGGGCAGAGGGTATACATGATGACATTTTTCTTATTTTTTTTAATGTTTATTTATCTATTTTGATAGAGAGTGTGTGTGTGCGCATGTGTGAGTGAGGGAGGGGCAGAGAAAGAGGGAGAGAAAGAGAATCCCAATCAGGCTCCACACTGTTGGGGCAGAGCTCGACGGGGGCTGGACCCCACCAACTCAGGTCATGACCTGAGCTGAAATCAAGAGTCGGATGCTGAACCAACTGAGTCACCCAGGTGCCCTATTTTTGTTATTTTAAAATAAAAGTATATAAAAAACAAATTAATAAAATAAGGGGATATACACATAGAAAAACTTATATATGGTATATACACAGTCATATCATATTTATAATTTATATAAAAAATGGAAAGAAGAACCACTAAAGTGCTATCACCCCAATTGGTGAGATTATAAATAATTTTTCTTTTCCTTTGTCTTTTTAAATTTTTTTAATGTTTATTTATTTTTGACACAGAGTGTGAGTGGGGGAAGGGCAGAGAGAGAGGAAGACACAGGCTGCGTCTGTCAGCACAGAGCCTGATGCGGGGCTTAAACTTATGAACTGCGAGACCATGACTTGACTCAAAGTCGGAAGCTAAACTGACTGAGCCAGCCAGGCGCTCTGATAAATTAAATTTAAAATCTGCATTTTCCTGGCTTTCTTTTGAAATAATGATGAAGAATGAAATAATGTGTTTAAAAAGGAGAAATATTTATATTCAAATCCCTTTTTATATTAGAGGAAATCACACGCCTAATACTCCAACTATATCTCAAAATTGTAGGACCACTAGAAATGACAGAATTACTATTGGCCTATGAAGCTCACATACTTTAAGCCCTGATCCTATTGCCGAGTTTTGACTCCTACAAAGTCACTGCATGCAGACCGGCAGAACTAGAAGCAGATCCCAGGAAACGTGTAAATCTTTCTTCTGAGGAATAGAAGTCAACTGGCAGTAATGACTGTGTGTTTTCACTGGGCCCACAAAAAGCCATGAGGCCCCCTTCAGTGCAGAGGCAGGTCTATGCCTGCTTTTCCTAAGAGACAGGGAATGCTACATTAGCAAAGACTGTGGAAGTAGAGAATGTTGAGTATTAGGAACATAAAAACCAATGAAAAGAAAATACAAAAGAGTTAAGAGAACAACTAAAGAAAAATTTACTAAGGAAAAGTATCAAGACTAAAAATACATAGTAAATGGTCATCTTTGTTAACCAATCAGTTTTAGTCAAAGGTTGATTTTATTTCACTCTTTTGTGCCCAGGTGAGAAAACTGAAGAGATATTAACAACAAAGGAAAAACAACACGACAATGACAACAACAACAAAAGCAGCAGGGATTTCCGCAGAATCCTGTGTGTATGTTCAGCATATTGCACATTCTGTCAAATTCACAGAAAAATGCAATAAATATGTTTGACTTCAACCAAAACTTGGATGGATTATTCCTACTGATGCAGACATTGAGGTAAGACAGAGGAAAGTCACATAACTAAGGATGACGGATTGACCTTCATGGTTCATGAAGATACAAATATTCCCTTGTTAATAGAACCAAAGTCTCCCAGGAAAATAATGTGCAATTTCCTTTCACATTGGAAGGAAAATCCTGGTTATGTATATTAGGAAACTTCACAGACCTTCATTCTCCTTTTTAAAACACCCCCAAATAATTTTTATTATTATTTTCATTTTTCTACCTTTCCTATGTGAACTTCCCCTTAATAGAACAAAACAAATCATGTATTTCTCCAAGTATGTGAGATGAAAAATTGTTATAGAGAAAGGCAAGTAAAAGTTTTGAAGCCAAAGGCGCTTGGGTTCTGGGATACATTTATAAGAGTGAAAAAAAAAGACAATATAAGACATTTTTGCAAAACAAATAAAGTTCATCCTGTTCCATTCCATAATCATTTATCAAGTCTCTATTTTACATTAATCATTGTCCTGTGTTCAGGGAATTCAAAGATGAATTAGAAGCAACCTGAAGAAGCATGTGTACTAGGGCGGTGGACAGATACATACATAAATAGATCATTTCGATGTAATGCTCAAGTGATATGATAGAGGTATCAATTGAATGGTAGGTATTCAAACATGAGAAGTTTTTAAAACCACACAGGACATCTTTCTAATCAATTAAGAAACAAGGGAGATACACAGATATTATATACTATGTCTGGTAGGCAGATTCGTGGCCCCCAAGGACGTCCGTGCCCTAATCTAGAACCTGCAGATATGTTAGATTATATGCAAAGGGGAGCCTCGGTGCAGATGGATTAGAAACAGTCATTGGTTGGATGTCTGGGAGGCTCACCTGGTTACACGCCCAACTCTTGATTTTGGCTCAGGTCATGATCATGATCTCGTGGTTCATGAGATCGAGCCTCACATCGGTCTCTGTGCTGTTTGGGATTCTCTCTCTTCTCTCTGTCTGCCTTTCTCTCTGTCTCTGTCTCTCTCTCTCTCTCTCTCTCAAAATAAATAAAGAAATAAACTTTAAAAGAAAAAGTTCATCGCTGATCTTGAAACAGGGAGGCTCCCCTGGGTTACCCTGCCAGGCCCACGGTAAGCATCCTAAAACCCTTCGAAGTAGAAGTGGGAGACGGAAGAAGGGATCAGAGAGTTGGTCAGAAGGAGATGTGACCACGGAAGAAAAAGGCACAAAGAGATGGATGCCATAGAGTGGGCTTTGGTGGTGGGGGGCCAAGGCCCACCAAGGGCAGGCGGCCTGCAGCCACCCAAAAAAGACATGATACAGGCCCTGTTACAGCCCCAGATACAAACATGCCCACACCCGGACGTTAGCCCAGAGACCCCCACATCAGACTCCTGTCCCCAGAACTATGAGAAGAAATCCGCACTAGGGTAATACAAAATTTGCGGTACCTTATTGCAGCAGGAAACAAAAATATCTAAGTGTAAAGAGACATAGAGCATTCTATTTGGAATCTAACGAATCAAGTTTTCAGAATTTAAATTGTCTGAGGTCATGATAGAGTCTAAGTTATTTTCGACTTCTCCATTGTGAGCCTCTGAGGGAGGCAAAGGGGAGGAGCACAGGAAAGGGAAGAAGAAACTCCCGGGGGCCAGGCTCCGAGATGGGCGTGTCCCCCCCCCTGTCGCTGAATTCTCACAAAAAGGCCTATAAGGATGTTGTGGTTTTTCCACATTTACAGATAAGGACCCTGGAGCCTGAGAAGCAGAGGCAGAACGCCACCGCATGTCTGTGGGACTGCAAAACCCACACGCAGCCACCACACCTGCTCTTGCAAATACTTACATCCCAGACTCTGCCACGCGGGGGGCTCGGGGCTGGGGAAGCCCAGCATCCTAGATGAGAAGAGACTATTTGGTTTCAGTACCATATTTCATCTGTTCTAAGACTCACCTGCTTGCTTCCACTTTTAACATCTGCGGTCATGATGCCTCTGATATTCCTAACGCCTTACAATTCTTGGGCAGCACTGTTTCTTTCTCAGCAATACATAAAGTAGTCAATGGTGGGTCTCAGAATGGAGGCTCCTCAGGGTCAGTGCGTTGGGCCCTCGGTTCCCCTAAGCTCTGCACTGGACTCTAAGTCCCAGAGACGGCAAGTCCCCGCCCGTCCTCAGGCATCGATGCCAACGTTAACTATTTTCAATATGAGGAAACGTGTTGTGTTTCACTGAAGTCCCTCATGCTACAACCGGAGTTTTCACGCTGCTGGAAGAGAATGGCCATTATTTGGTTTTCCTCAACACTTACTCTATACTAAACAGTGAGCTACGAACCTTGGAAGAATGTGAAAAATGGGGCCCCTTCCCTCAAAAACCCATGCAACCCATATCCCACAAAACTAAATGGTGAGATGGTGCGTAATCAAGGACCTAATGACACTGGGCACCTACATATGGAGACACTATGTTTTTACACTTTGTTGTGTTTTTCATTTTGTTTTTATTTTTTAACATAGTCCCATCATCAAGCTTGACCCATTAAGCTCATTAAAAATTTATGTAAACGCATTTTTCCTGAAGGTTTCACCTGGGGCACCAAGTAACCTAGTGCGGTGGGTTCAGGCGCGCCCTGCCTCAAAGCTGTGCCTAAATCCGAACCCAATACCAGTGAACGTGACCTTGTTTGGAAATAGAGTCTTTGCAGATGTGATCGAATTAAGAAGGAGGTCCTACTCGATTAGGGTGGGCCTTGTAGCCAATGGCTGTTGTCTTTATAAGAAAAAGAGGAGGGAGATCCGGATACAGAGACCCAGAGGAGGCACAGAAGAGTCCTGTGAAGATGGGGGCGGAGATCCGGGTGACGTCATTACAGTCAAGGAACTCCAGGGGACCAGGAGCCATCAGAAGCTGGACAAGGCCAGGAAGGATTCATCCCTCGAGGCTTCAAAGGGAGCGTGAGTTTGTTGACAACTTGATTTCATATTTCTAGACCCAGAACACTAAGAGAATAAGTGTCTGTTTTAAGCCACCAACATTTGTTAAGGCGGCCTTAGGAAAATGGTCCGTCTACACACCAGACGTCAAAGGGAATTGTGGAACAAACCAGTTAGCAGGACTTGCAACTTTTCAAAGGAAGACAGTTAAAATAAAGCTCGCCCCTTTCGAGAGTAGGAACGGATGGAGGGGTTGGAGGCTGGAGGACGAGTTTGGAAGAGGCTTCTCTGCAGAGATCAAGGCCCTCCACTGGCCAAAGGAATTCCGGAAGACTGCTCCGGGAGCTCGACACCCTGTGCCTAGAGGGGCCCCGTGCACAGTGTCTGACTCCAATCTGTTAGGGACCGAAGACCCAACAGGCTAGCTGAGCTGCCTCGGGGACTGTGACAGACTGAATGTTCTACGTCCCCCAGGTTCTTACGCTGAAATCTAACCCCAAGGCGACGGTGTGAGGAGGTGGGAGCTCTGGGAGGTGATTAAGCCGTGGGGCAGGGCGGTCATGAACAGGATGCTTGTATACAGGAGACCCCAGAGGCCCTTTTGTCCCTTCTGCCCCATTACAGGAGGAAGCCAGCCTGCAAGGAGGACAGAGCCTCCCCAGACACCAAATCTTTGGTGACTTGACCTTGGACGTCCCAGCCTCCAGAAATGGGAGAAATGAGTGCATTTTCTAAACCACCTGGCTTACGGGATTTTCGTAATAACAGCCCAGGCAAAGACAGAAACTGGTACCGGGAAGAGGGGTGCAGTGATAACAAATACTTAGCACCGTGGAGGCGCCCTGAGGCCTGGCAGAGGAGAGGCGGGAGGAGTTGTGAGACACGTGCCAGGAGAAGCCTGAGCGGACCCAACGGACAGGGAGGGGCGAGGCTGGGTGAGGGCTGAGCAGAAACGCGGAGCACTGCCGGGAAAGCCTCCGTCTTCTCAGAGAACAGCCGAGGCCTTGCTGGGGCCCTGGGGCTCCTCCAGGCCTGGGGGTGCAGGACAATTTCAAACCAGGGGCCTCAGCCCAAATGGACTAAGGCAGTAATAGAAGTGGCCCATCACTGAGACGACCAAGCTCAGGATACATGAGCATCTTGTACAGATCAGATGTGGGTCACGTGGGGGGAAGGGCCTTCAAATCCTTCCGGAAAAAAACATCTTGTAGAGCAAAAGAACTGCAGTGGCAGCGAGTCCCTATTGAAGACTGTGCAGAAGAAGGTGGGGGCAGAGGAGGAGCGGACGACTCCCTGACCCATGTCAGACTTGCAAGGGAAAAGATTGTCAGGTCCCCAGGAGTACCGTCACAGAAGAGTGCTCTGCTACTTCTATCTGGACTAGAACACAGTAAGAGTACATGACTTTATAAAAAAAGTAAAGAACAAATTTAGATATAACACTGTGTGTTAAGGAA
>PJEM01018027.1:0-20008 GCA_004023845.1 Helogale parvula
CCTGCTCAGTAACTAACCTTATTTTGTACTTGGTAGGCAGCTGCCTGGAGGAAAATCGTGGCAGACCTCAGGACTTTCTGGCCACTCACAGGTGATAAAAGCTCTTAGATTAGCTGCAAAAGTGTCCAGTTCCATATCATTTTCAAAACACTGCACGCAGTGTAGTGTTAAGTTTCTTGCCCTCTGTGGTGGTTGGGCTTGTGTTTCTGTTCCTCATCATCCATTCTTGCTTGGTTCTTATGAATTGCCTACATTGAAATCACCGGAAAGGATTTAAAGCAGTAAAGTTCTAACATGACTGGTACTGAGCCTGCCAGGTGTTACGAGTAGTCCATTTTCCAGAGATCCATCCTACCCACCCCCCCCCATCACAGAGGACCTCTCACCTACATTCCTGCAGAGGCAGGGGATGCCTTCTCCCAACACCTTTGCTTACTGAGCCCCAAAGCATCAAGTAATCACTTTTGCTTCTTTCTGCAGGGAGAATTTTCCTCCTGGACAATGATCCTCCTGGACAGAATTTTAGGTGACCCATTTTCGCTTACATTTTTGCATGTTCTGTGTCTAACCTACAGGAGATCCTCTTGTATACTTTGCCCTGCCGCCCTGTGGGTGTGCAGGACAGCCAACAGAATCCCCACTCTTTAGCTCTGGTTTACACCAGCACCCAGCCAGCTTAACAGTTGCACGTAGGACTCCCCAGATGGAAGTCAAAAACTGGTCTTCTGCATCTTCAGTTGCAGGGACCTCACTGATGCATGTCTTACCAGATTTGAAGTGACAGTCAGGGACTGTTGACAGACATGTCCAAAACTTGGAAGAAAAAGTAAAGGAATAATTACGTGTCCTTCCGATGCCCACTCTAAGAGCCCACTCAAAGGTTACCTTATTCTCTAGGAAAATATACCTTAGTGGGCTTATCATTTACTATTCTATTTATAAGCCTGTGTAAAGTTACATGTTAATTGGTACGTTTTTTCATCTATATCTTTCATATCATGTGCATCTAGATATGCAGATAAGATCCCTACTTTAGATAAAGTAATTCCAGCGGTTGTGGTTTTACCGCCCTGCAGTGCATTAGCCAGCCTGGTATCTAACTTAGAAATCTCATACTAATATTTGGTGTCAATGTCTATATACAGGTAGCCTCTCAAAAATTTTTGAACCAGCTTTACCATCCTGGTGGTTTCTTTTGAAGTGAGCTAAATAAACCATGGAGCTGTGGTCAAAATTAGAAGCATCCTGGACATTAAACAATTTCTATATTTATATAAATGTTCTTACTACTGTAGCTACATGTCGATAGAACCAGGCCTTTCTCTTTAGAAGGGCAATGGGACACAGCATACCAACGGCTTTCCAAAAGGATTCATTCTCTCAACCTTCACTCCACTTCTTGGCTCCTCAAACTCTCTTCTAGGTAGAAGTTGGTGGTCAGTTCAGGACTACAAGTTTTCTACCATCTCCACTGTAAAAGCCCTGCAACGTAAACCTACTTTGAAATGGAGCATCTACTTCATGCCCTGGCAGGCACTGAACATAATAAATCCTATTTACATATGGATGGGATTTTTCAAATTGTCAAGGACAGTGAGCTTTAGAGGCAACATAAAATTACAAAAAGATTTCTCAGAACCCTGAATTAGTATGATATAAATATATTTAAGTGCATCTGAAGGGCTCAACTTAAAGAAGGAAGAAGAAACGTGTAGTTAGGAGGTGACATTGTCCTTTTATAATTTTTCTCAGCATTGTAATTTCTGGCTGTCAGCAATGACACAGAATTCTTCAGCAAATAAATTTCCCTAACGCAAGGCAATTATTACTGATGTTTCATAAGTGGAGGAAAATCATCAGGGCATATGATAAATTTCTGCCTCCTGCAGCGTGCAGTTCTTTCCCAGTTGAAAAATAAACATACAGGCTTGTTGGAAGGCACAGCTTCATTCAATCAGCCTTGATTCAATAATTGCTTTATCCCAAACACTGCCTGAACATGGGTAGAAAGAGGAACAAAGACAGCATCTCTCACCCGAGGAACCCACTATCTAATGAGAGACCTGAGAGTTTACCAACAATTGATATGTAATGTAGCAAATACCGTATTCACAAAATAGGGGGTCTGACATGTTTGTGGCATGGCCAGAATCCCTGGGTCATTCAAACACAGGATATCCGGCAGAGAAGTAAGGATAAAAAAGAGTGCTGTGGTCAAAGTTAGAAACATCCTGGACATTAAACAATCCACAGTGGAACCCCCAACATTGTTTTTAAAACAGAAAATAATTATCCCAGTATGCTGACAGCAACATCCTTCAAAGGCAGTTCTGGTGATAGTGTGAGGAGAGAGCAAAAGGAGAAGATGGAGACAGGGGGACAATTTTAAAATATACCTTTACTAGTTGAAGATAGAAATGGTGAGTGTGGAATAAATCAATACAGAGGTGGCAGGCCAAATGAGATAGATTCGAAGTGATTTCTTAAACTACAACGGCACTTGGAGACTGCAAACATGCACCTGTCAAGGAATAGGGAGCAGTTCACAGAGAGTAGGGACCAAAAAGGTTATGTAGAAAGTAGTTCAGTTTTGAAGGTTTTACTTTTGTGATAGCAATAAGAATTAACAAAAAAATAAAATATAGGTCTGATATTGGGAAAGTGATTGGGGCTGGTCATATGCATTAGGGCATCGTCAGCATGTGGAGAGTAACCAAAGATAAAGGAAGAGTTTACATACAGTTCATGTAGACAAGTCCAGAGTAAGCGAAGCTAGAACTCATGACATAAGGTGCTTAGAAAGACACTTTATCTGACAATAGCATTATTTTCTTTCATTTTTTTACTATACCCTCTTTTAAAAAAAATTAATGTTTATTTTTGAGAGAGAGAGAGAGTGAGCATGAGTGGGGGAGAAGCAGAAAGAGAGGGAGACACAGAATCTGAAGCAGGCTCCAGGCTCTGAGCTGTCAGCACAGAGTTCGATGCGGGGCTTGAACCCACGAACTGTGAGATCATGACCGGAGCTGAAGTTCCAGCTCCAGAACCACCAGACGTCCCATAGTACACCCTCTAATTTAATGTGAGTTTAATATTTCTTGCTTCTATCCAGAGATTGATAAACAACACTAAGCGGGCACCAATAATGGTCTACTCATCCCCCTGCCTTTGCCTGAGAGCAATCTGTGCGCCTTGGCTTGGCAGCCATGTTTTCTTCCCGAAGCCAGCTCACGCTTACAACAGTTTATTGGACAGGAGTCCAAACTAGACCAGTCAGATTCTCTCTTGCAAGAGTATAAAGTGGAGACAGAGAGACTCTTGAGGTTGCAATATTTTGCCATTTGGATCACAGGAAGAAAAAAAAAAAGAAAGAAAAGACAAAAGGGAAAGAAAAAAGATAGGAAGAGAAGAGATTTTCTGGGCACTCTCCTTTTCCTAAAGAGTAGCGACATCCTAGCCCTTGGATTTCATGATACACCCCTGTATCCTTAAAATAAATTCTCCTCTGTAACTTAAACTAGCATGGCTTGGTTTTGGTTGTTCAGAACAAAGAAATCTGACTGAAATGAGTGCCAGAAGAATTGTAGTAAAAAGTAACTTTCTTTATAAGTCAAGTCCAAGTATAGATTCCCAGAGAATTTTTTTAAACAGCTGTAGAACATTAATCCATGTCTCTCATAACTTTAAATTAATATCCCTATATATGCAAAGATAGGAAAGTCATTTGGCATTCTTTTGAAGCCATTCTCTCAAAAACTACTAAAATCTCTTGTTTATTTTTTAATCAGTTTAATTTCTTAGTTTATTTGCTTTAAGTTTAGCTGTGCCAGTTTTGCTAGCAGACAATTATTTATAATTGATGTAGCTTTAGGGAAAAGCTAATCTTAAAAAGAAAAAAGCTGGCATTTCAGAGAAAAAGTCATTCATTTCTGATCCTTGCCAAGTTTTAATAAGTGTATCCTACTGTCTTCTGGAGATTTATGCACTGTTAGCTGTACTTCATTTGGAAAATTTGCATTTTTCTCTCATGCACTCAAGCTGGGAGGCACAAAACAAGAGTTACAAGGTTTGTTTGACATGAGATGTCTAACAGTAATTTTCTTTCATCAACTTTATTCTCCTACAGCTCTCATCCCCAAGGGCAGATTTTTCATCAGATTTCATGAAACATTTTATAACCACCTTACCTTTGCAGAAGTTGCTCCCAAAACATTCCAAAGGAGCTGTCACATCTCTCTCCTATAGAACAAACTAGATTTACTGTTCTTATGCCCACTTTGAGTTAGCATGATCTTCACACTATCCATCTTCACACTAACTCAGAAAGTCATGCGCATCTAATGTAGCTAGCTTTTGTGAAACCATGGACAATCACCAAACACTAATTGAGGACCTACTACCTACCAGGTACTTTGATACATAATGGCTACAAACATAAACAAGGCAGATTTTATTCTGTCTTTACAGGAAAAAATAGTCTAGATGAGAGGTATAGAGAAGAATTCAGAATAACAACTGCTAAAACTGTGACTCTGGGAGCACGAAGAACGCTAACCCAATAGTAGAGGCTCAGGAAATGCTTCTTAACACAAGTGATGTCTTATCTAGATTTGGCCCAGATGGTTGAGTAGGAGCTCCAGACTGGATTCGGGGGGCTGAAATTAGGGAACATTCTGGGTGGAAAAAAAAAGAACATGCAAACTTCCCCACAGTGCATTAAAATATAGTAAGTGTAAGGAATCTAAAAATTTCCAGCATTACCGAAACATGAAAAGGGCTTACTTAGGAGAAGTGGGGAAGAGGGAAGAAAAGAAGTGGGAGTCATACGCTGGCAAAAAGGAGAATAACTAAGAAGTTATTACTACAGTCAAGCCAATTACACACTAGGGGCCAGGCCTAGGTATTAGAAGCAACATTAAAGGAAAGTGAAAGGATCCAATAGTCACATTGAAAAATTCATGAGTAGACTTGGGATTGATTAGATAAAAAGCTGAGGAATGAAGGGTGATCCTCACTATTTATGGAACTGAAGATAAAATTTTTGCATTTATGCTCATGAGATATTGGTCTGTAGATTTCTTATAATATTTTTGTCTGGTTTTGGTATTAAGGTGATGCTTGCCTTATAGAATGAATCAGGAAGCACTCCGTCTCCTCTGTCTTCTGAAAGAGATTATACAGGATTTGTGTAATTTCTTCCTTCAATGTTTGATGGAATTCGCCAGTGAATCCATTTGGGCCTGGTACTTTCCATTTCTGAAGGTTATTAATTGTTGATTGAATTTATTGGATATATACAGGCCTACTTATATATCTGTTTCTTCATGGGTATTTAACACATTGTATTTTTCAAAGAATTAGTCCATTTCATTGAGGCTATGACATTTGTGGGCCTAGAATTGAGCATCGTATTCACTGATTATCCTTTTAATGTCCAATAGATCTGTAGTAATCTCCCCTATTTCATTTCTGGTATTCCTAATTTGTGTCCTCTCTTTCTACCTGGGTAGAGAATTATTGATTTTGTTGATTATTTCAAAGAACCAGCCACTGATTTTTTTTCTCTACTGTTTTACTATTTTCAACTTCACTGATCACATTCTAATTCTTATAAGTTCTATTCTTCGGCTTACCTTTATTTAATTTGATCTTATTTCTAGTTTCCTAAGGTAGAAACTGAGATGACTGATTTTAGATCTTTCCTTTTTTTTTCTAATGTATACATTCAATGTTATACATTTCCCCCAAAACATTGCTGTATCCCACAACTATTGATAAGTTGTGTATTCTTTTTTATGTAGCTCAAAACAATGTTTTTCATTTATCTAGGGATTTCTATATTCACCCACATGTTATTTTGAAGAGTGTTGTTTAATCTCCAAGTATTTGGGAGATTTTTCCGTCATCATGTTTTATTGATTTTTCAGTTTAGTTACACTGTGGTCTGAGAGCAAACATTATATTATTTCTATTCTTCCCAAATTTGTTAATGTGTGTCTTATGGCCTAGAATGTGGTCTATCTTGGTGAAAGTTCCATGTGATTTTAGAAGAACGTGTATTCTGCTGTTATTGGATAAAGTAGTCGATAGATGTCCTTTATGTCCAGTTGATTGATAGTGTTAAGTTCAATTACGGCCTGATTGATTTTCTGCCTGCTGGATCTATCTATTTCTGACAGAAGGCTGTTGAAATCTCTAACTGATCGTGGATTCATGTATTTTAGCTTACAGTTCTACCAGTATTTTCCTTACATAATTTGTCACCCTGTTGTTAGGCACATAAATGTTACGAGTTACATCTTCTTGGAGAATGGATCTTTTTATCATTATGTAATGCCCCTCTTTATTCCTGAAAACTTTGCTTGCTCTGAAGTCAGCTTTGTCTGAATTTAATACTCCTGCTCTATTTTGAGTATGCTAGCAAGTTTCCTATTTCTCCATCCATTTACTTTTAATCTGTATGTCTCTTTACATTTAAAAAATTTTTTAATGTTTATTCATTCTTGAGAGAGAGAGAGAGAAACAGAGACACAGAGAGAGATTGAGAGAGAGTGTGAATGGGGTGGGCAGTGAGAAAGGGAGACAGAATTCAAAGCAGGCTCCAGGATCTGAGCTGATGGCACAGCTCACCATATAGTTGGCTTCTATCCTTCTTTTTTATTTTTTAAATTATTTTAGGTCTGTATTTGAATTCTAGTTAGTTAATATACAGTGCAATATTAGTTTCAGGTGTACAATATAGTGATTTAACGCTTCCATAGAGCACCCAGTGCTCATCACAACTGGACTCCTTAATCTCCATCAACTATTTAACCTATCCTCCAACCCAACTCTCTTCTGGCAGCCATCAGTTTATTCTCTACAGTTAAGAGTCAGTTTCTTGGTTTCCCTCTCTCTCTTTTTTCCTCCTTTGCTCATTTGCTTTGTTTCTTAAACTCTACATATGAATGAAACCATATGGTATTTGTCTTTCTCTGACTTGTTTCACTTAACATTATACTCTCTAGTTCCATCCATGTTGTGGGAAATGGCAAGATTTTGTTCTTTTTGATGACTGAGTAATATTCCATTGTAGATATACATCACATCTTTATCCATTTGTCTATTGATGGATACTAGGGCTGTTGCCATAACTTGGCCATTGTAGATAATGCTGCTATAAAACATCAGGGTGAATGTATCTCTTTGAATTAGTATTTTTGACTTCTTTAGGTAAGTAACTAGGAGTACAATTTCTGGCTCACAGGGTAGTTCTATTTTTAACTTTTTTATATTTTTACTGTTTTTCAGAGAGTTTGCACCAGTTTGTATCTTCAGAGCAAGAGGCTTAGATCACTGGCTTGTTCTTCTGCTTCTTCCAGCCTGCTGTTCATTGCATCAAGCCTGTTTCTAATCGCATTTATTGCACTCTTCATCTCTTACTGATTCTTTTTTAACTCTTTTATCTCTATGGTAAGGGTGTTACAATGTCTTCTATTCTTTTTCCTAGCCCAGTGACTATCCTTATGATTGCTGCTTTAAATTCTCCATCAGTCATGTTAGTTATATCTATTTCACTTAGATCTCTGGCAGTGGCCTTATCTTGGTCTTTCATATGGGATAAATTCCTCCATCTTCGCATCTAGTCTGTCTCTGCCTTCTTCTATATGTTAAAAAAGCCAGTTAGGTCTCCTGCTCCTTCTTCAATGTGGCTTCTTCTCTCCTGTTAGTTGTGGAATTTGTTCTATCAGTTTCCATGCCAATTTCTGGAATATTGAGGATGATTTGATAGTTATCTAGTTGTGTTAGGAGGACAAGGAGAGCTTAGGGCCCTCCTTTGCTACTACCATCTTCCTCTTTCCCCAGGTTTTGTTTTTCGATCCACTCTGGCATTCCCTGTATTTTAATTGGTACATTTAGACCACTGACAAAGTGATTACTAATATAGTTGGATTAATATCTGTAACATTTGGTACTTCTTAAAATTTGTTACTCTTATTCTTTGTTCTATTTTTGTCTTCCACTTTTTCTTTCTGTGGTTTTAATTGAGCATTTTATATGATTCCATTGTCTCTCCTCCCTTAGTGTGTGTATTAGTTATTCCTTTTTTAAAAATGTTTTTTAGTGTCTCCTGAGTGGCTCAGTTGGTTAAGCATCCAACTTTGGCTCAGGTCATGATCTCATGACTCATGAGTTCAAGCCCTACATCAGGCTCTGTGCTGACAACTCAGAGCATGGGAGCTGCTTCAGATTCTCTCTCTCTCTCTCTCTCTCTCTCCCCATCCCCACTTGTGCTCTGTCTCTGTCTGTCTCTCTCTCAAAAATAAACATTAAAATTTTTTTAATGTTTTTTCGTAGTTGTCCTAGTGTTTGTAACATACATTTACAACTCATCCCAGTCCGCTTTCAAAAAACACTGCATCACTTGGAGGGTAGTGTGAGTACCTCATAATAACAAAATAATCTTAATTCTTTCCTCACTTCATGGTACCATTGCTTTCATTCACTTTACTTATTTATATGCATATATATACTATTATACTATATATATATATATATACTATAAATAAGTTTGCAAAGTTAATTTGTCATTTTGAACAAACTGTTATCTGCTAACTCAATTTAGAATAAGAAAAGTAAAAATAAAAAAGTTTTTCTTTTACAGTCACTTATTCCTTCTCCAGTGCTCTTCTTTTCTTTAAATAGATCTGTTTCTTGCCTACATCATTTTCCTCCTCTCTAAAGAACTTTTAACATTTCTTTCTAGAGAAGTCTACTAGAAACAAATTCCTCAATTTTTGTTTGTCCAGAAAATTCTTTATTTCTCCTTCTTGAAGGATAATTCTAGGTAAACTTTTTTTTAAGCATACAGTTGTTTCCATTGGCTTCTCTCTCCCTCCCTCCCTCTCTCTCTCTCTCTCTCTCTCTCTCTCTCTCTCTCAGTTTCAAAGTTTTATTTAAATTCCAGTTAGTTAACATGTAGTGTAATCTTAGTTGCAGGAGTAGAATTTAGTGATTCATCGCTTACATATAACAGTGCTAATCACAAGTAGGTAAATATTTAAAGATACAAAATTCTAAGTTGATGGGATTTTTTTCTCAACACTTTAAATATTTAACTCTGGGCTCCTGGATGGCTTATTCAGTTGAGTGACTCTGGATTTTGGCTCAGGTCATGATGTTATGGTCATGGGATGGAGCTCATATTGGGCTCCCCAATGAGTGTGGAGCCTACTTGGGATTCTCTCTCTCCCTCTCTCTCCACCCCTTCCCTCCTCTGTCTTTGATTTCTATAATATAAGAATGATATACCCAGGCATAGTTGCTGGCATTTACTCTGTTTGGTATTCTCTGAGCTTCCTGGATCTGAAGTTCAGTGTCTGACATTAATTTGGGGAAATTCTCGGTCACTCTTGCTTCAAATGTTTCTTCTGTTCCTTTGTCTCTTTCTTCTCTGTTATTTCTATTACATGTATCTTGCACCTCCATAGCACTTGGATATTCTGTTCTGGTTTTTTTTCTTCAGGTTTTATCTCTTTGTTTTTCAAATTTATGTTTCTTTTGAGATACCCTCATGCTCAGAGATTCTTTTCTCAGCTATATGCAGTCCACTAATACTCCCATCAAAGGCATCCTTCATTTCTGCTATAGCATTTTTGATTCCTAGCATTTCTTTCTGGTTCTTTCTTAGGATGTCTATCTATCTGCTTACATTGCCCATCTGTTCTTGCATGATGTCTACTATATCCATTAAAGACTTAGTTTATTAACCATAGTTGTTTCAAATAATCTGGTCATTCCAAAACATGCCTGCATATCTGAGTCTGGTTCTGATATTTTCTTTGTCTCTTAGAACTATGTTTTGTTTTTGTTTTTGTTTATTTTTGCCTTTTAGTGTCTTTTGTCTTGATAGCTAGCCATGATTTACTAGGTAAACAGAATTGCTTTAAGGCCTTTAGTAATGTGGTAGAAAGTGTGGAAGGAGAGGAAACAGTCAAGTCCTATAATTATGTTTCAGTCCTTTACTGAGCCTGTGCCTCAGGACTTTGACTTCTCATATGTTCTCAGCTGGTTTGCTTCCCATTTAGGATGACTAAAGCAAGCTAGAGTTGGGCATCTCCCTTCACCCATGTCAGTTAGGTTTTAATAAAATGCTGGCAGGTTAGATTCTGGTTAAATAATTTCTCCTGCAGGTAGACCTTCTTTAAAAAACAAAGAAACACATTTCTTTATTTTGAGAGAGAGAGAGAGAAACATGTGCATACAAGCAGGGGAGGTGGAGAGAGAGGGAGAGAGAGGGAGAGAGAGAGAGAGAGAGAGAGAGAGAGAGAGAGAGAGAGAGAGAGAGAGAATCCCAAGCAGGCTCCACACTCTCAGCACAGAGCCTGATGCAGGACTCAATCTTATGAGCCATGAGATCATGACCTGAGCTGAAATCAAGACCTGAGTTGAGTGGAAATCAAGAGTCAGATGCTTAACCAACTGAGCCACCCTGGTGCCCCCCTGTGGGTAGACCTTCTTTAGAACAGAATGTTTTGATATATTTGAAAAATTTTTTCCATTCCACCTACTGCATCCCTCTGGAATTGTTAACTCTGAGTTAAACTGCACCTCCAGCAATTCCTCAATTACAGTTCAGGTTTTTCTATCCTGGTACTGGTTCCCACGGAAGTTTCTGTTCCAGCAAGCTGTGATTCTCTGTATTTGCCTATAGGTGTCTACAATTTAGAATCACTGGTTTGCCCTGTGAACTTACTTTTCTTACAGATCTAAGGAGCATTTTGATTTTCCAGGTTGTTCAAGTTTTGACTTGTTAGAACTGAATGGTGACTCTGAAGCTTCTTACAGGCCAGATCAGAAAGAATCCTCTTTATTTTTTCCAATAATTGATATGTCTAAATTGTATCTTTAATTTACATTTACTCCTACTGAGTTTGAGCATTTTCTAATTGCCATTCATATTTCTATTTCTGAGAGCTATTTCCTTTCAACATGATTAATTTTTAGCTGTTACCATTTGGTTTCTACTGCAAATAAGGCTATCTTTTCTTTTATCAAACGTTATTGGGGTATGTGTAATGTATGTATAATAAATTATACACATTTTAAGTTTAAGGTCAATGAATTTTGACAGATGTATATGCCTGGATAGCTACCAATAAAATCAAGAGATGGAAAAGTACATATCATTCCAAAACAGTTCCTGTTTGCCTCTCTGCAGTGAATACTCCTAGATAAACACTCATCTTTCTGCGACTATGGAAGGAGGTTGGAATACTTTTTCAGTTCTAGCATTCATTCTAAATGTAAACATGCCATTAGTACTCTTTTTTGTAAAGCTTCTTTCACCTGGCCTAATATTTCTGAAAATTTTCCATGTTAAGGTGTGTATCAGCAGTTTATCCCCTCTTGTTGCTGAGAACTATTCCATTGAATAGATATACCACAATTTGTTTATACATTCATCATTTCATGGATATTTCATTGTGTCTAGTTTTTGTCTCTTATGAATAAAGCTGCTATAAACATTTGTGTACCAGTATGAGATTTCCATTTGCCATCACTTCTTTTGTGAGCATGACCTGGAAATTGCATGGGTGACTTCAGTCTTTATCCGTAAAACAGGGCTTAGTCATGTGACCACATCTGACTGTAAGGGAAGCTGGAAAAATAGTCTGTAGCTGGGATGCCAGGAGCCTATCTAAAACAGAGTTTCTATTATCAGAAGAAAGACAAAATGGAAATATCAGGGATTGACTTCATGTGAAGGGGAGAAATCAAATCCGGCTTCTGGATTTGGGGTGAATGTTGGTCAATTAACTGACTTGACATGTTAAATTTGAGATGTTGGGTGTCCAAGTGGATGGATGAGTAAACTTTTCACTATACCATTCTGGTATATTTCCAAAAAGGACCATACATTTGGTGTAATTTGAAGCAATCAGATGAGATGAGATCATGAGGAAGTACATATAGGATATAGTTTCCTTACAATGATGCAATGATTTCACAAACTGTTATCAGAAACCAAGCTAAGTGTAAATATAATGAGCAGAATGCTGATTAGCCTAAAACAAAACAACAAAGCATAAAAAACTTTTTAACCTTTTCCCCTAATAATATAGTAAACACTTAAGAGATTACATTTCCAAGCCTCTCTAAAAGCTGAATGTGGCTTTATGACTAAATTCTTATTACTCAAGAGAATGTTAGTAATAGTGTCCCTTCCAGTCTAGATGCTCATTTCCAGACTCTTAAAAAATTAACTTATGGGGTGCCTGGGGGGCTTAGTCAGTTAAGCATCTGACTCTTGGTTTTGGCTCAAGTCGCAATCTCACGGTTTCCTGGGTTTGAGCCCCATGTTGGGCTCTGCACTGACAGCACAGAGCCTGCTTGGGATTCTCTCTTTCACTCTCTGTGCCCCTCCATGACTTGTGCTCTCAAATAAACTGTAAAAAAATTAAATTCTATCTTATTTAAGCTACTATATATGATTTTTTTTTAATTTCTTTTTTGTTTATTTATTATTGAGACAGAGAGAAACAGATCATGAATAGGGGAGAGTCAGAGAGAGAGGGAGACACAGAATCGGGAGCAGGCTCCAGGCTCTGAGCTGTCAGCACAGAACCCAACGTGGGGCTCGAACCCACAAACCACGAGATCATGACCTGAGCCAAAGCCAGAAGCTTAACTGACTGAACCACCCAGGCGCCCTATATGATTTTTTTTTAGCAGCATAGAGTTAACTGATTCATGAAGTATATCCATTTTTTTTATGCTCAACTAAACAAATCTCCATTGGCATTTATTGTATTCATTGTTACTGATTTTACCAAAATCTTTTTTTTTTTTTTGGCATCTTATTTAGGTTTAGTTTACAAAAAAGGTTTTAGGTTGCTAGTATTTCTAAACTGCCTGAGGAAATAATGACGTTATCTTGCAGAATATTAATGAATATTTTCTTCATGTACTAGCGATTCTTTCCAGTCATTGCCTCAATTAATTCTTGATGCTAAAGTTTAAAAAGAAAGAAAGCTAATGCGGTTGTCCTCATTTCACTGAAGAAACCGAAGTAGAGATATTAAATTATTTCCCATAATAGCAAACCAAGTTAATGGAAAAGGTGGAAATAAAATGCAATTATCTCACTTCTGTTTTTATTGAACTATTGGATTACAAGTCACAACCAATTAAAAACAGGATACAAGAGCTAAGCAGCATAACCTTTTTATCATGGAGACAGCCCCGAAAAACTGCCTGTCGGCACTTTGTAAAATGTTTTTTACTTTTTAAAAATGTATTTTGCTGACCTTTTTCACTAATAAGTTTACATATATAGAGATGTAGACAGATGAAAATGTGGAAAAAGTTTTAAATAAAGAAAACATAATCACTCCAAGTTTTCCATACATATCAAAAGCTGTTTATATCTGGATGCATTTTCTTCCAGCCCGTTCTCTATCCATATCACTAACCATTTAATCTTCACATAATTATGATCAAATATAAATTCAGATGGCATGTTGTCTATATAGCGTTTCTCGACACAAGTGAAATTCAATAGATCTCCATCGGGTGGAGTTGTACTATAACTTAACATTTCAGTGCTTCTCAACTTTTTTGTTTTAACTTTTCCCCCAATCCTGATATATCTCGTGGTTAAGCAACATTTGCTATCTGTAGAGTTTAAAAATATTTTATTTCTAGGAAATTGTTTGGAGACTGCTGGCTTGAGCATTAGTTTCTTTTCAGACTGTATAAATACAAGCTGCATTACAAGTGGACACAATTTAGGATTTAATAATACTGTCAAAGAATACAGTTGCTTATTTTCCCAAAAATTTGCAGACTATGAGATTAAGTAGAAAATAACAATTAACTTGGTACAAAAAAATGATGCTCTGTCCTTTCACCTCTCAAACTCATGGCTTTTTTTTTTTTCTCTCTGCTATCAAGAAGGGAGGTATGGGGCATCTGGGTGGTTCAGTCAGTTGAGCATCTGAGTCTTGATTTCAGTTCAGGTCATGATCTCATTGTTCATGGGATTGAGCCCTGCATCCGGCTCTGTGCTGACAGCATGGAGCCTGCTTGGGATTCTCTCCCTCCTTCTTTCTCTGCCCCTACACCACTGGTGCTCGCTCACTCGCTCTCTCTCTCTCTCTCTCTCTCAAAATAAATAAGCATTTTTTAAAAAAGAGAGAGAGAGATAAGTATCTGATATTTGAATTCCTCTGAAGCAAAGTGCTATATGCCCCAAACAAACAACTCTTCATCAATGTTGATCTATTCTTACAGGTGCTACAGAAACATCCCACAAGTTTAACATGTTCTTAGGGAAATAGCTCCTCAAAAAAAGATTTACCCCCGTATGGACATTCAGGTTAAGCTCTTTCCAGCAGGTGTAACCTGCTATAACTGTGCATAAAGATCCTAATAAGGACCCAATCCTAGAAATTCTGATTTCATCTGTCTGAGGTGGACCTCAAGAATCTGTACATTTTAGAAGCATCTGCAATGGATGTTCAATTATTTTTATAATTTCAGTTCATCCTCTGAAGGGAGACTTAAAAGTTTCTTGCTAACTCATTAGGGCTCATTCCCCAACCCTCTCAAAAGTACACCATTTACTTGCGTCATTTAGTTGCATGAAAGCCAATGTTGTGGTGGGAAAATAATGAGATATGAGGATGTATAGATTGCACTAGATGGGTATTTTCTTGAGCTAATTAGAAATTACTTAAGTCCTTTTTTTTTTTGAGAGGCGATAACATTCTTGAATATTCCACTGTGGTCTCATGTTTTGTACATAATAGTTATCAATTTTGGTACTGGCTGGTTTCACTTTCAATACCAGTCTTTTTTTATGCAACAATAAAGTAGTGAATTCTCTTCAGCTGGGCTTACAAGAATAGGCAGGATTGCCAGTGTTAGAAGAGTAGTCTGATAGAAAGATCATAAAGATTGTAAGGAACACTGAGATAATTCTACATGCAGCAGCTGAGGAAAAAGGGAACAGATTCTTAACATTCATGACTTTGCAAAATATCAGTAACAGCACTTTAACTCCTTTATCAGGTTGTGATGAGGTTTGCAAGAGAACCCATAAAAAAAAGACATTGTGAAATGTGAAATGTTTTGAAAATCACAATAACTGTGTTTCTAATGATCCATTTTCACCTCCAAGTCACCATGCAGACACCACTGGCTGTAAACTATGCATATGAATTGAAGGCTGAAAAGGTGTCAAATTCTCACCAATGATCAATTAAATCAATACTGAAACTTCTTTGTTCTCTGTGCACTGCTAACTCTGATACAGCCATTAAAGGTATGCTCATTGTGGTCCAAGAGATTATAATAGAATTACAGAATATTAGATTTCAGAGACAGACACCTTACAATTGTGTTTCTTGATCATAAGACTCACATGGGGTACTTGTTAAAAACTCCAATTTCCTGGCACCCTGAATCAGATCTACTGATTCAGAAGCTCCAAGAGTCCTGAGAATCTGTATTCTATAATAAATGAAAAGATACTGTTATGATCAGAAGAAACCTGGGAAACTGTTTCTAAGCAACTTTTTTCCAAACTCCTACATGATGAAAGTATCGCTCAGAGAACACCCTTTACCATTGGTTAAGTTCACGTTTTCTCTCTCTTTTTTTTCTTTTAGAGAAAGAGAAGGGGAGAGAGCAAGCACATGTGCAGGGGAGAAGTAGGAGGAGATCAAGAGAGAGAATCTCAAGCAGGCTCCACACTCAGCACAGGGCTCAACACAGGGCTCAACCCAACTACAACCCTGGGATCATGACCTGAGCCGAAATCAAGAGTTGGTGGCTCAGCCAACTGAGCCACCCAGGTGCCTCAAGGTCACGTTCTCACAGGGTATTGATATTATTGGTATTCCAATTAATGAAGAGCTGGGAAGACAAGACTGCTCAAGTAACAGCAGCAAGCACCATAACTGACAAGTTTTGTAATGATATACATTGACTTTGCTCAAAGTCATGTTGACAAAGATATACTTAAAATATGAAAGTGTCTAATTCCAGGACAATATTTGGTCTGGAGAGCATGACACATCTCTGTGCTTCCATAATGACAAACATCGAAAAGCAGGAAGCTTTTTACTTTCCTATTTTTATGACATCAATCAACCTATGTGGGCATTTTTGAAGTACCTGCCATGCTCATGCCAGACACTGTAGAAAGGAACAGGAATAACTATAGGTTGGCTTGCCCTGGTCACATAGGTGACCTTCCTCAGAGCAGGTACCATGAGGTTTTGTCTTTGTGCCTCCTTTGCTCTGGCACAGAGACAGAACTGCACTTCCTTCTCTGAATATAGAGTGTAGAAGATGGACTTGAGTCACTTTGTAAGAGCTTTTGAAAGGGTTGAAAGTCACCACATTGTTTTGGGTGGTCCCTCGTCTCTCTTGTCTTCCACTCAGCACAGGCTGGGCCTGGCTCAGCGTGCGGGGCCTGCTCTCTCACCGTGACCCCCCCATCTTCTCATTGTTCCTTTACCACACGATTGCCGGAGCCACACTTGAGAGGCAGCATTAGCCAGCTGTCTCTTATCAGGACACACACTTTCTTTATTCTTCTTTATATCTGTCTTTGATTCTGGCCCATTTTTCCCTTTTGTCCATACATATCCTAAGTTATGAATTTGGAAGAGCTCATGCAAAAAGTATAGAATCAAGAGAGAAAGCCATGTGGCCCACTTTGGTTTGAGAGTTTGGCTTACTTGGTATAAAGGGATCCTTCTGCATGGCTCACCCTCTCCTCCTGGAGTTCTACTTAAGGCTGGTATCCAAATCTCTGTTAAAATAAGGTATTCCTTTGTTTTGCTTTACCTCTTTATAGCTCACTCAGGGATCGCCTCATGAGGAAGATAGTTGCTGTGGCATGATTTCAGAACTCCTCCTTCCCCTTTGAAAAATTTCTGCTTAGTGGAGCCCACTCTCACCTACACAAAAATACATTTCTTGAATATATGTATACTGGGATGGTGATCCTGGGTCTGTTTGCCCTCAGATCCGTCTTCGTTCTCTATTCTATGCTGTCACGCAGTAGGGCTGACCGCTGACAATGCATTTCCCTGGCTCTCTGTCAGCGGCTCCCAGCTATGATCTATTGCTGAATGTAGAAATAAATGGCAGTGTAAACAATGTAAAGAAGTCTGTCTGCATGGCTGTAAGCCAGGGTGATTGAGAAAATCGGGACTATATGGCGCTCAACCCCAGGAGACAGCATTGCCTGAAGAACAATTGAACAACATGGAAACAAAATTGTACAGAATGTAACTTATGTGGCCATTTTCAAGGCATGGGTCAAAAGGCTGTTAGCGCTGGCAGAGATAGAAATGAATGGGATAAGAGTTTTAAGGATGATAATACTATAGGCAGAAGAGAAGGGTAGAAAAAACACTGGATTAAAATCAAAACTGGGGGGAGGGGCACCTGGTGGTGCAGTCAGTTAAGTACTCAAGTCTTGATCTTGACTCAGGTCATGATCTCACAGTTTGTGAACTGGAGCCCCACACTGGGCTCTGCGCAGATGGTGTGGAGCCTGCTTGGGATTCTGTCTTGCCTTTTCTCTGCTCCCTTACCCCACTTGTGCTTTTTCTCTTTCTCAAAATAAATAAACCAACATAAAAATATTTTAATCACTAAAACTGGAAATGTTAATATGTAGATGATAGAAGGAAGTCATCCCAATGAATAAAATCACTAAGGAAGAAAGTATGTATAAAAACGTAACAAGGAAGGGCACCTGAGTGCTCAGTCAGTTAAGTATTGGATTCTTGGTTTCAGCTCAGATCATGATCTCATGGTACCTGAGTTTGAGTCCCAGGTTGGGCTCTACACTGACAGCTGTGGAACCTGCTCAGGATTCATTCTCTCTGTCTGTCTGTCTGTCTGTCTCTCCCTCTCTCTCTCTCTCTCTCACCCCTGCCCCTGCTCTCTCTCTCTCTCTCTCTCTCGAAATAAATAAACGTACACTTAAAAATATATACAACAACAATAACATTGAGCTTGGAGCAAGGCTAATGGGCAGAATAAGCAGGAAAAAGATAAGTAAAAGAAATACAGAAGTAGGAGAGATGAATCATCTGGTACAATACTTTGAAAGCCAAGGCAGGAAAAAAGACCAAAACGTGTCTAAGAGACAGAGACTAGGGGTCTTCTGATGATGAAAAATAAATCCAGTCCCTGGACACTGACTGCTGAAGACACTGTGGGGAGACCATGTGCTGGGCGGTGGAGCAAATTCCCTGTTACAAATTGATTTGCCCCATAAAGTACTATAATTAACATTAAGTTGCTTGGGCTTGCGATTAAAACGAATGTGAACATTTGTATTTATCTGAAAGCAATAGTTCTTACACTTTAGGGTCCATAAATATCACCTAGGGACTTGCTAGGCATGCCAATCTTTATGATCCACATCACAAGACTCTGATTAAGATTTTCATGAGGCTCCTGGGTGGCTCAGTTGGTTAAGCATCCAACTTTGGCTCAGGTCATGATCTCATGGCTCGTAAGTTAGAGCCCACATCGGGCTCTGTGCTGACAGCTGGAGCCTGGAGCCTGCTTCCGATTCTGTGTCTCCCTCTGCCCCCGCCCCACTCATGTCTGTCTCTCTCTGTCTCTCAAAAATAAATAAACATTAAAAAATTCAAAAACAAAAAGATTTTCATGAGCCTTCTAACTCAGTGTTACTTGACATGTGCTTTGAAACGAAGCACAGTTTGCAAACTATTTGTTACCGTCCTGGAAGAAAGAAGTACTGATAATGAGAATAAGGGACTAGAAACTTTGTGAACAGTCTGACATTGCTGCAATATCCAAGCCCTGTAATTAGTGGACTGGTCTCATTACACAGAGAAGAGAACAAAAATCTCAGTCCTCTACAGACTAATAAAAATAAAAAATATAAAAGACCTTTCTCCCAAATAGGAATCGAAAGAATAAACATTGTGAAAATGTCATTACTACCCAAAGCAATCTACACATTCAATGCAATCCCAATCAAAATTGCACCAACATTCTTCTCAAAGCTAGAACTAACTAGCCTCAAATTTGTATGGAACCACAAAAGACCCCGAATAGCAAGAGTTATATTGAAGAAGAAAACCAAAACAGGAGGTATCACAATCCCAGACTTTAGCCTCTACTACAAAGCTGTCCTCATCAAGACAGTATGGTATTGGCAGAAAAACAGACACATAAACCAATGGAATAGAAAAGAGAACTCAGAACTAGGCCTACAAATGTACGGCCAATTAGTTTTTGACAAAGCAGGAAAGAGTATCCAATGGAAAAAAGACTGCCTCTTTAGCAGGTGGTGCTGGGAGAACTGGACAGCAACATGCAGAAGAATGAAACTAGACCACATTCTTACACCACACACAAAAATTAACTCAAAATGGCCGAAGGACTTGAATGTGAGACAGGAAACCATTAAAATCCTCGAGGAGAAAGTAGGAAAAAACCTCCTAGACCTCCACCACAGCAATTTCCTATTTGACACATCCCCAAAGGCGAGGGAAATGAAAACAAAAATGAACTCTTGGGACTCATCAAGATAAAAAGCTTCTGCACTGCAAAGGAAACAATCAAGAAAACTAATAGGCAACAGACAGAATGGGAAAAGATAGTTGCAAATGGCATATCAGATTAAGGGCTAATATCTAAAATCTACAAGGAACTCACCAAACTTCACACCCAAAAAATAAATAACCCAGTGAAAAAATGGGCAGAAGACATGAACAGACACTTCTCCAAAGAGGACATCCAGATGGCCTACAGGCACATGAAACAATGCTCAACATCACTCATCATCAGGGAAACACAAATCAAAACCACACTGAGATACCACCTCACACCAGTCAGAGTGGCTAAAATGAACAAATCAAGAGACTATGGATGCTGGCGAGGGTGTGGAGAGACGGGCACCCTCCTACACTGTTGGTGGGAATGTAAACTGGTGCAGCCACTCTGGAAAACAGTGTGGAGGTTC